>PNEQ01096167.1:6176-42918 GCA_003012365.1 Medauroidea extradentata
TCGTGTGTTGTGGGGTTTTACACGCAAATCACAGACGTGTGGTGTTACAGTAACCTTATTGTGATTGGTACAGTCAAATGAGAAACGTCACAGTTCAAAGGCACGCTGCCAATATATGTGAAGCAGAACTGCAGATGTGCACATAAGGCACTGGAACAAAGTGGGGCAAAATTCTTTTCGCGAAAAGTTCATGTCTCTATGCATAGGACAATGGACTCTAGCCTGTCGGTCATTGAATTCGCGAAATTTTCCTGGCCCTACTCATAACACGTGTATATATATATATATATATATATATATATATATATATATATATATATATATATATATATACAGATTTTGATGAAAGAAAAATTTACATCAGCTTGTTTTAATAACTTATGAGCAAATTTGCAGAGCTATTGTAAGGTCGGATTTTGGATGTATTTAAGTATTTGTGTTCCGGTGCTCTTCCAACTTATCACAGACATGTGGTGTCCAGTAACCATGTTCTGATTGGCACAGTCAGATAAGTGACGCCTTTATAGAAATACACGCTACCAATAACCACGAAGAAGAGCTGCAGATATCCTCGTAAGTAAGTAGAGACAGGAAATTCCGCGAAAATATTTTTGCAGCACTTTGTTTCAGTGCCTCACGCGCGCACCTGCATCTCTGTATTGTGGTCAGTGATTGGATGCCGTAACTTGAGGTTAAGCCTGCAAATCACAGACGTCATGTGTAGAGATGATGGTATATCGCGAAAATGTTTTATGACAACATAGCCTTGAAAACACTGACACAACGTAGCTGTCTATAGACCAATAACGTGCATCAAATATTAAAATAGCGGTGTTCTTATTGGCTTAGTCAAATAGGGCAGTAGCTTCGCGTACAAGGAAAAGCCAGTAATCTTTTGATAAGCTGAACGTACGTTGAAGCCTAGCAAATAGTCAAGCTTTCCCGCGATAAACCATCATCTCTAGTCATGTGTGACAGCTATCCGTCTACTGATTGGTACAGTCAAATAAACAATGACTCTGCACAAAAATACTCTGCAAATAGCCATGATGTTGAGCTGCAGGTTCGCGCATACGTCACCGAAACAAAGTGGGGCAAACATATTTTCGCCATAAATTCCTGTCTCTACTCGTAAGACACTCAAACCCGTTATTATAAAAAATGTTTTCGCGATAACTACCAGCCACAAAATCTTACAAGCAAGATGGTATGTCACGTGAGTCCTCGAGTGCTGTCCAGTCTTTCGTTCTCCGGGTTCGGGCGGCCATCTCTTCCTGCTGGTAATGGTTCGGTGAGAGTTGTCAAGTGACAGGCGAGACAGTAAGGGTAGGTTTTTACATGTCAAATTGTACTAGGTAGGATTGAAAACAATGTTTGTGTTAAATCCTTAAAAAAAACAAAAAAAAAAAAACATTGTTCTTAGAAAAAAACTCAAACTGTGCGTGTTTGTATTATTACATGTATTGCCCTTGCGTTTGTACCTTAAATAGCAAATCATGACATTTTAATTAATTATTACAATTTCACTAACGAACTTTTAAGTACTTCGTAGTGTAATGACTGGCGATAAAAAAATAACTGAGCGCACCGGAATTGGAACCTGTACCTTTTCGCTTGTTTCCTACACATTTAACTGTTGAATCATATCGACTTACATAATGTTTAAACTTTTTTTTTTGTATGTTTCGTGTATAGATCAATTATTTAACCTTCTGAATTTGTAGCACTTCGTTTCATGTGTTTATTCATTTAACACCAGCAAAATGCATACCAATGCCTGTGATTTATTTACAACTTTATTTTTTAAACGAATAGGTTTGTGGATGTAACGCAGTTGTTAGATAAATTACGTTCGTCTATGATCCAGTTCATTCTCACGCAGTTCAACTACCGCAGAGTTTCCAAGGGCCTTAACCTCAATATTCCAGACAAATTTGCGGTTTCTTACAACAATATTTTTGTACGTCTTCTATGAAAATAGTTCGAATTTTAACCATACAAAGAAATTCATTTTACTTTTAGCAAAGGTTTGTAAAAGGAAGCAGACATTTTTTTTTTTTGCAAATTTTAAATATTTTACGGCAGGTGAATATCGCCGTTTATCGTTGGTATGTACAAGCCAAAAAATTTAACTAAATAATACTTTCTTCCACTAGCTTATTTAAGGTCATGATAGTAACTTACTATCATTGGTACTAAAAATGCAAACCTTTTTTAACGGAATGCTTGGAAAAGAATTCAAGACTAAGAGCACTCATACTATGCACAATGTAGGCGGTTTGCCAAATAATGAGTCGTTCGTTTGCAAAATAATATTTTGCTTGATATTGGCTTGTTTTCGTAGCAAAATGTATGATACTTTGGGTGCGAAAATCGGAAAAACTATGAGGTTTATTGATACCAAAATAATTAAGTAAGAATTATGAGCTATTGGTGACAAAAAAGTAGGTATTTTTCGATATGATAATTATTTTGCTTTAAAAATATTTTCAAAAAATCATTGTGAACGATCATTTATGCTGTATTGTTAGAGATGAAGGTTAGAGATGGTGAATTCAACGACCTGCATAATATCATATGCATACTCAAGCCCTGCCTATTCGCTCATTATCAGTTGTTCCACTGAGTAGCAGCTAGTGGACAAACGGTCGGGACTTGAGTATGTATAGGATATTTGATTCTAACATGCAGGTCGTTGTATTCGCGAAATTTCACCATCTCTAATTATGGTATATCGCTAGAGGTGCGTCAATTTTGCAGATTCATCTGGAAGCAGCCTAGACTTGTCAGTCATATACACACACTGGCCACAATCGATTATCTATTGGCTTATACTGTACAAGCAGGTAGCAAGCGATAGCACTTCGCATTATTTCCTTATATACTACTGGCTTGCTGTAGTCAAACGCGTTTCATAACAGCCGCCAGCAAGTCACAGACATGACAATGAAGTATACATAATTGGCGTTCAACCTGACCTGGAATGTATCTGCGAAATTTACGTACCTCTATGTATCGTGAAAATGTTTTGTGCCCACACTACCTTGAAAACGCTGTATTTAATAACACATATGATTGGGAGATGTACGTCTGACACAACGTTGCTGACTACAGACCAATGGCAGGCAAAAATATTACTAGAGCGGTATGCTTATTGGCTTAGTCAAATATGGCAACAGCTCCACGTACAAGCGAAAGCCCGTAATCTTCTGGTAAGCTGAACGTACGTTAAATCCCAGCAAACAGTCAAGTTTTCACGTGATAAAACATCATATTTATGGTTCTTGGCAGTGTGAATTTCTGCAGAAGCGTCTCCCACTTGATTGAGACAATCAGTCCACTACACCTCTGTGTTTTGTGGACAGACCACTAAGACGCTGACAGTTGAAAACATCGTATCATTAGAGCTACGATTTTATGGCGAAAAGATTTTTGTAACATTTGGTTCCAAAGCGTCATGTGCACATCTGCAGCTCTGCTACATCGTCTGTGATTGGATGATTTTAATCTCACTTGCCTTGGCAAATTACAGACCTACGGAGTCGCAATAATCTTATTATGATTGGTGCAGTCAAATGAGAGCTGTGTCTAGTATAAAGACACGCTGCCAATAATCATGAAGCAGACCTGCCGATGTGCACAGGAGACACAGAAACAAAGTGGGGCAAAAATCTTTTCGCGACAAAATCGTAGCTCTACCTATCATTGCACTGCAGTTCCAGTGAGTGGCAATAGTTGTACATCTGACCAAATAGCGCCAGAGTCAGTAAATGTTTTGTACAGATTTGCAGTTTCAATAAGTGCATATTTCTTGAGAACGAGTTTCATTAACAATTATTCAATCGCAAAAGAAACATGCACAATTACGGAACCTAACTTCTTAAAAAAAGCCCCTAATATTTTACGTCCAGTGCGAATATGTCAAAAAAATACTATAAAACACAGTCACAGAAATAACATAATCCATTCATAAAAATGATTCCATACAAGATTCTTCACAAAAACGCTAAAATCATTAATAAAATATCCTTTGAATGTAAAAAACTACGATAATTGTTTTAAGAGTTTTCATTAAGCCAATCATAATTACAGAAAGTGAAAATCACACGCAGTTTAGGTAATGCTAACTCCCTTATTTCTACTGTTACCACGATAATTAACCTTCGAGACTTAAACAGTAGTGGATATAAAAGCTTTTTGGGAGTTTTGTTAAAATATTGTTTACCATTTTGGCTATTTATTTAATACAGTTTAAACTATTTTATGTAATTAACAACGAAATATTTTTTAACTGAGTTATTAGTCAAAACCGTAAAATCTCTTGTCCCGAAAAAAAAAAAACGCTGTCATGACTAAACCATTTTAAATAAAATTGCCAGACAGATTTGTGATGCCTGGTCTCGTTGAAGCTTAAAAAATTAATTATCGAAAAAAAAGTACAATCCTGTAGCAAACGAACAATTACTGTTTGCAGACTAACAACAAGAGTTCAATTAGGTCGTACTAGAAATACCATTCCCTAGTCAAATAAGAATACGCAAATAACGAAGAGTGGATTTCGGACACATAAATCACTAAAGTATAACCTAACAAATAATTAAATTTATCTATGACAAATAACCCTTCCTTGACAGCACACGTTATTTCCGTGCTGTCTATCTTATCCCTGTTAATCAGTTTCTGTTGTAGGAGCGCATATTCGAATGGAAATTGCCAAATAAATATTTATTTCCACTAACGAAACAGTTTCTTACGAGAACGAATACCAAAAGCAACACATCTGAGTATTTACGCCTGATAACAGGAATGGAATAATTTGTTTAGAAATACAGAATGTATGTTAGGTTGAGCCAACCAAACTGTAATGCTTGTGTACGTTGTAATTTGTTATCACGCCTGGAGAGTTATTTTTCAGTTTATGTGACAATCATAACTGTTGCTGATTTTTATGGGTGTGTTTAAGGATGCGCCAATCTGGTACAAACGATCTCGATGAAACAACTTATTAAGAAAACTAAAAATATAGATGGTAAAAAATTTTAATACACATCGGCGTCAATTGCATGTATTTTTCATTACGTATTTTTCTTATGATGTCCCAATGAACAACCTTGAACATTGGCTGTTGATAGTAATAAGGGATCCTCAGTGCAATATGTTCCGCTGGGTTGGGTTTTCCACGTGTACGTGTTTAATTACCGCACACAAAATTCCAAGCACTTCCAAGCAAACATATAGTTGTAACCAAATTATACAATAAAAATCATAAAGTAATTTTGTTTCAGCAAGAAAAACTTTGTTTCGTCATATATAAAGAAATTATTTGAGTCCTCCTGGCGAACTTTAACTCAGCTCAACGCGTTTTCTGAAAATATTATATATCACAATGGAAAACGTATTACGTAAACATATTTTAACGACGGGTATATAAGAGGTTATATGTATAATTTGAAAGATTTCCTACGAAGGCATTTTAGGAGATTCTTTTAAGGACAAGAAGAGAATCAGTCACTTATACAGATTCGGATCACATTGCGCAATTTGCATTGAGAACCAAGTGAATTTTTTTCTTCCTGAAACGTTAAAATTGTTTCCCTAAATTAGATGTAGCTTATATGTATGATTAAATAAACGCGACTAATGAATGTAATAAAGAATTGGTTATCTATATCACCATAGAATTTAATGGCTCAAGTTTGAATTAGATATTGTTTTTCCAAACATTTAAGAAAATGTACTTGCATCATTACGGAATCAAATCCTCCAATGGACGACTTGATGTACACGCCCTCTGACGTCACACCGTAGGGGAAGAGTGCTGTGGGAAACAAAGCTTGTTTACAAACATGCTGATTTGTTAGTTGTTGACGGCAGAAACCAAAAATGTTGAGCACTCATAGACTTGCACGCAAGTATAAAAATTATTTCATTTATTTGGTGGTTAAGATACGCAAATGCATAAGCTCAATGTTTACCTGATAAAACGGCAAATTCCAAACAAATAATCCATTTTCTTTACATACCTCTCATTCTGGACATGTGAAACCAAACGCCCGTATGAAGGTTATGTTCGGTTGCGGTATCCATGGAGGTAGGAATTGTACTTCACACCAGACTGGAGCTCCGTCTCGTTTCAAGTCGTCCATTGCGGAGATGAATGAGACAAGAACAAAGATGTAAAAAATTTCTGACATAATTAAGGTATACCCGCGTAACAGTTAAACAGTTAAGGGACTAGCATTTATTAATTCTAGCGTAGAAGTTCATGAAACCATGAATTTTTATATATTTAACCATATTCGGTACAAATTCATAACATGTTGACTATTCTTCTAGATGGTTGGCAACTACTGCTCTGCACAGAAAACTTCGCAATTATTTAATTGCAGACGCAAGTGAATGAAGGTGTTATGTTACAAAATAAAAGTACTAAGTAAAGTGACATTAAATTTCGTTCCAACTATGCCTTACAATGTAACATAACCCTTTCATCCACACTATATATAGAAACATGTGGCTTTAATGTAAATTTTGAGAGTGCTATATGAAAAATACCTTCGTTCATGGAAAAAACTGGATTTTTTAACAATTGTGTCATAACACCTTCATACATTTGCATATTCAATTGTTTTAATCACTGGCCAACTCTTACACATTACAGTAATAGTAATTTCCCACGAATAAAATATTTATCGGTTCCATAGTTTTCATACAAGTGCATGTCAAAGTTGTGATTTTACTATTTTCGCTACTTACCCAAAGTAAAAACTGTTCAAATGACACGAATGAAATAATTTAGAGTGAAATTAAATGTATTAAGCCACAGAATGACACCCTTGTAATTTCATGTTACTGTATTAAGCCACAAAATTACACCCTTGTAACTTCACGTAACTGTATTAAGCCCCAGAATGACACCCTTGTAAATTCACGTAACTGAATTAAAAAAAAAAAAAAATGAAATGACCTAAAATGTTTACATATCTTTGAGTACCTGTAATTCTAAGAAAGTAATAATGTTTGCGTGAAGTAATACAAGTGTAGTTCTGTAGCTTAATAAGTTTAATTTCACTCTAAATTATTTCATTTACATCGTTTGAATGGTTTTAATTTGAGTAATTAGCGAATATAGTCAAATCGCAACTTTGACACGTGCTTGTATGAAAACGGTGTAACGGAAAATATTTTATTTGTGCGAAGTTGCTTTAAGTGTAATGTGTAAGAGTTGGCCAGTGAATAATACAATTATAAAATCGCTAAGTTTTTGGTGCAGAGCGCCGTTAAAAGAGATGATTCATGTGAACCGCATAGGAAGGCCAGGATACAGAAGGATGAGCCATTCAATTACCCGCACATCACAGCAGCTGTGACGATATCCTCGTCACAGTACCAGCTTCATTAAACACCCTGCGGTACTGCGCACCACCGACTATCCTCGAGCACCCATATGGCATCCTCTTCACCTCAATACGGCCCCAAGCCCCACCTCGCACACTGGTCCAGTTAGTCGTGCCATAGTCATCAGTACTGGAAGGACAAGGCTTTTGATATGCCAGCCCTGAAAACTTGCGTCACGCTACAAGCTGGTCACACACTCACACGGCAATGTACTGACAGAAAAAGTTTCTATATAAAATAACAATTTGATTTTTTTACAAACACGTAATTCGCTTAGGTACAAGACAATATTTTGAAGCTAAAATCTAATTATTTTTGTATTCTTGCTATGATGCTCAAAGTTCAAAAACTGCTGATTTTCGCTAAAAAGAGTTCTGCCCCATTTTGTTACATTGCCTTATGTGCACGTCTGCAGCTCTGCTTCGCCACAGAATATTTAGGAATACAGAAGTGAAACAGCCGGTAGGACGGCGAACTCAGTCACACACGCCAGCAAAATTTCTTTCCTGGCCGGCAACATGGCGGATACGCCTACCGCTAATCAGCGTTAGGCAGCTGCCCTGCTAGACGGCATCCAGGCCAATAGGAAACATGCAGTAACTTGCATAAGCCTAAAACAAACACGGGGCTGCTACACTGTTAAAAATTTCCGTAAATTCACGGAAATATTTACAGAAAAGTACTGTAATTTTACGGAAGTGGCTTCCGTAGTATTTTGTTTACGGAAATTTGTCCGTATTGCCAGTTTACGGATGTTTGACCGTGACTTTCCATAAATTCATGAAAATATGTTTCTACAATTTTAAAGCGTATTTTACTGTGTTTCTTAAAAAAGTGGTATTAATAATCACTATGAATCCTGGATGTCAAATACAAAAGTTGTCGCTTATAAAGTTGATATCTTACCACTGCATGGAACTCATTTTACTCAAAAATTGTCACTGTGGTTCAATGGTTAGAGCTTCTGCCAGGTCGTGGGTTCGAATCCCAGCAACTTCGAAAAAAATTTCAGGTTACTTAATTGCGCGTCAGAATCTCGATAACACATAGCTAATAAGAAAATGTAGTATTTCTAGAAAATTGAGTGCTAGTAGATTACAGAAAGTAATTTTTTTTGCGGAAAACGGATTGTTCGTTACTTTACGGAGGGTTCCGTTATCAAGAAAAACTGAGTGTCCGTTACTTAACGAAGATTTCTGGATAATTTTTGCTAGTACTTTTTCGTAATTTCACGGCAATTTTTTCTAACAGTGTATCAACAACCTTGAGCAGCCAATAAGTAGCGAAGTTCGCCTGTATCAATAGAGCCGCTCCGTCATTTCACGTCTGTGTTACTATTTAGCCTGTGGCTATACGGTCAGTGATTGGACATTTAACTGTCAGGAGTCGAGGTGTTCTACCCGCAGATATAGACGTGTGGTGCTGCAGTAACCTTACTGTGATTGGCTCAGTGAAATGACAGTAGTCTCTTCATAAAAACACGCTGCCCAGTAACCACGAGGCAGAACTGCAGGTGTGTACGTAAAGCACTGAAACAAACTGGGACAAAAGTCTTTTCGTGAAAATCAGCAGTCCCTATTCATAAGGAATATTTGTACCAGTATCATGCTCCAGTTAAAAAACACGACTATTGTTAAATTTCGTCACAAAAATGGTAAGCCATCCTCGAGTTGTAAATTCAAACCAACTACTGGTCAAACATACCATTTAGATTCGCCCAAGAAAATATGCGTTTATATACCTACTTAAAACATCAAATTTATGTTAACCAATTATTTAGTTGTCTAGCGTAAATATTTTTTCAAGCTAACCCTCTTTTGTTAAGTGTAAAAATGGTTTTGCTATGTTTTAGATCCCATTTATACTGTTAGCTCAAGTTTGAATATAATTTCATTGCGGATACCATTATATAGTGATCACTATTTTCCAGTGTAACTCTCTTTGGTTTGTGTATCTGTTTTACATGCTCATGACTATGTAACGCTGTCTATGAACACAGAAGTAAAACTACAGGATTAATTGCGAATTAAGGCAATGATGTAATACCGCAGGACAGCGGGTAATCATTCACCAATCAGTAGCTCGGAACGAACGAGTCTGAATGACGCCCGTGCAATGGGAAATATATTTTATTGGCATGAATTATCATTAGTAAATAGTGTGTGAGCCATCGCGCGACAAGTTTAATATTTTCTAGGTTTCAATATGGCATTAAGGTGTCAGACGTTCTGTTTTGTCTTATTCCTTTGTTCGCACTTCATTGGGCCGATGAGAATTCTTACAGTGCACTAATGAACGTTTGTTATTTATCTGAAACCCGTTCAACTCTGTCAAAACAATCGCCGTCTCTAATCATGAGAGGTGCAAGTGCAACAATGCGTGTATTGGTAAACATCGTGGCATAAGATTTTTGCAATTTTCCAGTTGCTCCATAAATCAGCGTAAGTTAATTGCATGTTCAATGGCAAGTCCCTGAAGCGTTACAGGTTTTTTTCATAGAACTACGGATTTTGCATGTCCAAAGCCTAGAAGCATGGGAGTGGTAAGAGTGATATAGACACACATGTCGCGTATATCACAGCCCCAAGACAATGAACTAATGTGCCGTCCTTGCGTTATCTCTATGAGACCTTCAGCGGAGACACAATCATTTAGTGGCGTTATAATAACGGTTAAGGAATCCTTTGTGTACCAGAGATACTTTACATGATTTGTAATTTTATTTTTGAATGAAAATAAAAATTTTGCCTGACTTGACGTTTGCCAAGTTTGGAAACAAACATTTTGAAACAGTGATTCTTTTTGGACCTAACCTAAACGTTTTCTGTTTTTAATTACAATACAAGAAATTACGTTTTAGACAGAGTAAAAATTGGCAAAAAGCTTTGATGGTAAATCCTGCAGCTGGTTGCATTTATTTTGTGATTCGACGACGGTTATTAGACATCGTTCAGCAGTTTGTAGAAGACTGATAGAGGTTCAGTAGTGTCACACTGTTCAGTCAAACAAGAACACACGAACAACGGAACAAGAACGTTGGACTCGCTATTTAGAACCTGGCAGACATTCATAATTTCCCACGATAAAGCAATCTTGCGTCACGCTTACACGATACAATTTCACAAAATTTTTAAAACTTCTGTCTTCCGTCAAGAGTTTTCTACTTTGACTTCCAAAAGTCTGTATATTTCTCTAAACTTTTCAGTGTTATATTTAATGCATCAAGCCTTCTCAAATACAATTCGTATGCAGGTTAAATTCATAATGCTCTTTTGTTGTTAAATACGACGAAAGTGTTTGTATACTCTCTGGTTGCCAAGGCATACTAGAACGTCCTTGCCTAAACGCTTGACTCCCTTCTCGGTGTCTTACTCTTAGAGTAGACGAGTATATTACAAAAATGTATTTGTTAACTTACCGTGCCGGTATCTGGGCGTGTTAAGGAAGTAGGTATGGTAAAACTGCTTCCCATACATCAATGGTAACGTTCCTATACATTTGTAGGTAACAGTCTCATGTATGTTGGTGTTACCAGACTTCGTAATAACGGCGCTTAGTAATTGGCTTACACAAAAGCTGTGAAGTACAGTAGGTGTTTCATACCTAGAGCCCACGTTTTTTCGCGAAAATAATTCTGCAGCAATTTGTTTCAATGCCTTATGTGCAGCCCTGCATCATGGTCAGCGATTGGCTGTTTTTAACTCTCGGCGTCTAGGGTTCTACCCGCAAATCATAGACGTGTGGTGTCGCAGTAACCTTGTTCCTGTTGGCACAGTCAAATGAGCCACGTCTGTGCAATAATACATTCTGTCAATAACCATGAAGCATGGCTGCATATGTACACATAAGGCATTGAAACAAACTGTTACACAATTCTTTTCGCGAAAAAATCGTGGACTCTAGGATATAATTGTTTCCAGTACATCAGCTGTATCATTTAAATAAAATTTCTAGGAAGCAGTCAAATGCATACTGCCGTTACCTGACTTGTATAGAAACAATGCTTAAGGCCGATCCAGAAGAGAAAAATAATCATAATTTTTATTTGTATGAAACAGTGTTAGTTTTGTAGATGTTACTTGGCAGTACATTATCCTCTCACAAAAAATATCTCAGCCAGTTTTCCCATAATGACATTTTAAAGTCAATATTTGCTGGTTTATAGTTAGGGCCACGATTTTGTCGCGAAAAGATTTTTGCCCCGCTTTGTTTCAGTGACTCACGCGCACATCGGCAGTTCTGTTTCAAGGTTATTGGCAGCGTGTCTTTGTTCAGACACGTTTCTCGTTTGACTGCACCAATCAGAGTAAGATTATTGTGAGTCTGTAGGTCTATAATTTGCCAAGGCCAGTGAGACTACAATCATCCAACCACAGACGATGTAGCAGAGCTGCAGGTGTGCACATGACGCATCGAAACCAAATGTTGCAAAAATCTTTTCGCCATAAAATCGTGGCTCTATTTATAGTTCATACCCCCCCCCCCCCCAAAAAAAACACTCAATATAATGTTACGAAATAATTCACAGTAAAAGTACACGTCGCTGGCTAGAGCTTTACGTATATAAAAACCCATTCAAATAATGTTTTGTATTTTTAAAAAAAGTTGTGAAATTTAAAAAAAATTCTACATTTAGAAATATATTTTGAATTTTGAATACAAAAATATTTTGTTTTGGGTTTTTATATACTTAAAAGAGCTCTAGCTCTCCCTCTGGAATACCTTTAAGGCTGCTGCCTACAGAAGCAACATAGGATTTTACATGTCCATACTGTGTACGTGTTATTCACTTTCATTATTGTTTGGGGAGTTTTACAGTGTAGGCACCCGCATATTCACGTTGCTTTATGGTAACAAAGTTTCAACAGCTTGTACACTCAAGATCACGAATTGAGAGTACATTGGCCAAAATCCTCTGCTGTGATGACATTCACGTGTTTGACCGCTTTGCAGGAGGTTGGTCACACTGTAATGTAACTTTTAATTATTGGTCAGAAGCAACACAAAGAGAAAGCCATCAATTTTTTTAGCCAATGGGAGACTTAGGACAACAGTTGTTTGGAGTCTAGTCGGCTGCCAGAAAATTACTCGAATTTGGCACGTAACTATGAAAGAGGCAAGTGTTACACGAGTAAGAGTTTTGTCCTTAAGGGCGTCGTTTACCGCAATTTTCTTCACCATTTTTTTTTTTATTTTATATTTGTACCAGATATTTTTTTTCTTCTTATTTTAGACACAAAATGTGTCTAAATTTGGCTCTTATGAAATTTTTTTATCATTCATAGTTAGAGTCCCGGATATTTCGCGGGTTCAACGACCAGCAGGCTGGACTGCACACTCCTGTGTACACTCTGTCCTCAGATACTAGTTCACTGGTTGCTGCTCCAGTGAGTGAGCATTCGTACATTTGACGATGTAGCGCAGGAGAACATGAGTGTTTTTATGCATGTCCGCCATTGGTTTGGAGTCCTCAATGTCGCGTTTAGTAAACAATAACCCAATCGAAACAGTTTCCAACATATACATGACTTAGAAATCCAACCTCTCCTCAGTTGAATCCGCGAAATTTCCGGGGCTCTATTCATAGTTTTCGCGTAATAGCTTGTTAAAGGCATAGGCTATTTTGCATGTTTCCGTTTTAACGACTACACTAAAACCAACTGATACACCAAACTCAAAAAAACCACAGCGAATAAAGACATTGCAGGCTAAAATGACATACTCATAAAGTTAAAGAATAAAATTTTTTTTTTAATTAAAAAAATGCCAAAACTTAAAATAAAAATTTTAAAAATTTAATAATATTAAAAAAAAATTTTATTATTTAATTTTATGAGCATGTCATTTTGCCTGTAGTGTCTTTATCTACTGTAATTTTTTGAGTTTGGTATATCAGTTGGTTTTAGTGTAGTCGTTAAAACGGAAACATGCAAAATATGACTTTAACAAGCCATTACGCGAAAACTATGAGAAAACAAAATTTCATAAGAGTCAAATTTAGTCACATTTTGTGTCTTAAATAAGAAAAAAAATCTTATAGGAATCAAAATAAAATAATGATGATGAAAATTGCGGTAGACCGTGCCCTTAATATTTGCTCGCTCCCAAGAACCTGAGTTCACTTAACTCGAACGCTATGACACAATTACTGCATTACAGCTATATGCAGCCAGCATGTGCCTATATGAAACAACGTGTATAGTTTTCCAAGTCTCTGTAAGACCTTGTGTCACTGAACATGCTAAATTTTTCTTAATTTCTTCCTGACTGAAAATTGTCCAGATATATGTGAAAATATTTCAACAGGGTCTCAGCTAATTACCGTACCTTTCGTTACGAACATTGCATTCTAAATATTTAATCGTAGTTATGAAGTAACGCAGCTAATTAAGAATTTAAGATAATTATCTCTCAATAAATATTGCAAACTAAATAACATTTTGTACTAATTTTATATAATAATACGCACTTTAACGTAAAATACAATATTTATATTAACGTGTGCTGCTGATAATTCATCACACCCTTAATTTACTACGCAAAAATTAAAATGTTTAACATACGAGGTGTCGCCGCCTCGTAAGAGTGAGTGATGGTTGTCATCTTGAATTTTTGTATTTTGTATCATATCTTTTCTTCTTAGTACATTTCTGAAACTTTAATTAACTACAGAATAGAATACATATCGATAGAGTTTTAGACATCGTAATAAATTTATTCTCCGTTACTGATGTTACATATCGAATTGCAGTTAATACAGTAATAAGAGTTTTCTAACTGCTATTCAATCTGTAACAGTAGCAACGACAAAAAAATATATTTAAGGTGTCTAAAATTCTATCAGTATGTATTATATTCCGGAGTTAGGTTAAAGTTCCGAACATTTATCCAGAAAAAAAGTTATTACACAAAACATAATAATATAAAACCGTAGAAAATCAATGGTGTAGTTAATTACTAGGTAAGGTCCTGTATTTACGTACACCTGCTCTTACCAAAAAAGATACGTGCACCAAATTTCGAGGTTATTGGCAGCGTGTCCTTGTGCAGAGGAAACACTTATTTGGCTGTGCCAATCAGATCACGGCTACTGTGACGCCACAAGTATGTGATTTGCTGATATAATCCTAAGACGTTGACGGTTTAAAACGTCCAGTCACATATTATGGAGTAGAGTTTCAGACATGCACATACGTCATTGAAACAAGGTGGTGTAAAGTAATTTTCCGCAAAAATCAGCTTTCCCTTTCTGGAAAATTCTTCTACGTTCAACCATGAACACTCTCTATAAAATCATGTTGAAGTACATTGGTCAGTTTACGAGTGAGGTTGAGAGGGATAGAACACGCGCGAATGCTCTTTTGAGTATTCCCGTGACGTCTCATGAAAGATTGTCTTGTGTGGGTCAGCAGTAGGCGACAAGAACCATAAGTAAGAACCTTGTGTTGAGGAGAGTTCACGCATGCGCGGTCTTCAGAGTGTCACTAGTTCACGTTCCAGCGAGCGCGGGTGTGGTAGGGCGAGTTAACTAAGAGGTCCTCGACTACATTCCCTTCGGCCTCTCATCTCGCAGACTCAGTCTCTCGTGAGGAGAAGAATCTCGCTGAAGTAACCGCTCAGGAAGTTGAGAACTTCCGTCCCAGCTCTTTCCCATAACACAACCCCTCGTTCCTCCTCCCCACCCCCTTCTTTTTTTTCTCCTGCCAAGGAGCGTTCAGAAATATTTATATTTGAATACTTCTAAACCTGGTCGAGGTTACACCTCTAGCGTCAAGAAAATTCTACGCATAAATTTTACGAACTAAACTTCAAACACATTTGTGTTTGTGTTTATATTTCATAACTGACTTATCCTTTCTTTATATATATATATATATATATATATATATATATATATATATATATATATATATATATACACACACACACACACACACACACACACACACACACACACACACACACACCAACACACTCCTTGAAAGATCTCCAACGAATAACCAATGCACAGAAAATCCCTTTTTCTTGTCTTAAAACTGGAAAAAATTATTACTATTGTTCAGACTGAGGTAAATAAATTTTCGTCTAGAGAATTAAACAG
The DNA here is from genome assembly GCA_003012365.1 of Medauroidea extradentata. Taxonomy (NCBI): domain Eukaryota; kingdom Metazoa; phylum Arthropoda; class Insecta; order Phasmatodea; family Phasmatidae; genus Medauroidea; species Medauroidea extradentata. Next base: position 21,676 of record PNEQ01096167.1, read on the forward strand.
TTTTAAAAGTCTATTTATAATATTGCCAAATTATCTCCTTTAATTGTTTTCTTTGGGGACCAAAACATTATCTTAGAGGCAAAGAAAGTATTTGTAATTTAACCGTGTCTTAAAATTTTACAAATAAATATACTATAAACATAAATGTTAGGCTATTTTTCATATCTCCTAACGCATATTTGTCATTAATATATATTCCGATTAAATTATTCTTTGCGATAAAGCTTATTTGTAGTTGTTCATATGTAATAAATAAAAGTTTCTTAAATCCAATTAATGAACAGCTGAAGCTAAATATAGCGAAAAAAGTTTTCATTCAACACACTAAGAATTTGTGAAGTACCAAACATGTTACTGACCGTTAAACTCTAGTTTAATAAAGTTTTTATTTCACTTTCCGTGCTTAATTCACTGAAACAGGAGTAATTTTGTATAGGCGCGGAATATCTACAGACCAGCTGGCTGGACTCCACAGTCCTTTGTACACTAAGTCCTCAGCTACTTGTACAGTACATTGTCTGTTGCTACTGTGAGTGGCCAGTTGCACATGTGACAAGTTAGCGCGGCAGTCAGAGAGTGTTTTCATACAGGTTTGCTGTTTGCTCATAGTCGTCAAGGACAAGTGAAACACTTCGCGCTAATCGTAACGCTGGTTTCTGCAATTGTAATTTTTTAAATCCTAATAGGGAGCAGATACAGTAAAACATTTACTATGTAGCCTTATTACGTCAAAACACAAAATTTTATAATTTTGACTAATTATCCACTTTAATTAAATTACTTAAAGTCGATAACTAGCTAAATGCAGGCTAAATAATGAAATAATTATTCAAAAATATATTTATCGGGTTTTTAATAACTATAATTTTTTTTAAATTTAAATATGATATTGGCAAAACAGTGGGGATGGAACCCTTGGTATTATTAAACAGAGACGCTGTCGTGAAGGTAACGCACAGGGACATGAGTGAAACTCTTCTTTAAGGTGTTCAAGTGCGGAGATGTTATAATTATTTTGACCGAACCTTACTCACAGCTTAGTTGATGGCTGCAACATGAAAATCCATGTAGTAATTTAATTGCAAAACTGTGGCCTTTCATGCGACTACTAACACATTTATTTACTTGTTCCGTATTGGTCAGTTTTTGTTTTATGTATTCAAAGCTTACGTAAGCATCGTGACCACAAAAACAAAACTGTTATTTCGACATGCACATTGTCACGTGATGCGTTCTTAGCTCTCATTATCAGAGATGGCAAACCAGTAGCACAATACGTGGTTGAAAGAGCACCAATCAAATTACAGAAAACAAGTAGACAAGTAAGTAGAAGTACAACTGTGTTCAAGTGGCCACATTCCCTGTGAATGTTTCCTTCTAATAGCAAGTATGACTCCTAGTATGCTATACCGCAAGGAAATCGATCAGTTTGCAGTAGACACAGCAAGAGAATATGGCTGCCTGTTAGTTGCTTCCTATCGCAATGATGCAATACGATTAGGCCTGCAGTTTGTAACCCTCATTATAACTTGCTCAATACTCCTGAAAGCGTGAAATAAGCATGGCCAGGAACATTTCGTATATTAATGAGGAGTAGTTAAAATACAGGCAGAAGAAATCATCAATCACGTTTGTATTGTATCACAACTAATTCCTGGCGGTTTATATGGCAGTTGACAACTGACATACATGCTCGACAAACGAAAAATTTTTTCTGGCTAACTGGCTGCCCCCTAGGTAAAAAAAATTCACGAGGATTTATCGTGCATAAGATTATTAAGTCTACCCTATAGGTTACTCATACGCAATCTATAAATAAGTTAAAAATTATATGTAAATATTACAAGTAATTATGATGATAGAATAATTTAATACAAGTGAAACATTTATCCACCATAAAATTTTCATTGTGAGTCTTGTCCAGCAGCTGGAGAATTTTGGCTAAACTGTTTGAAAGAATGCAGGAGAAAAAGCTACATAAAATAAGATTAAATAAGTTTGTCGGCGGTCTCAAATTTGAAATCTTTTATAGTTACTAGTATAGCCTAGTCAAAACGAGATCATATCAAACGGGAGACATTTCATTTACTACCGCTCCCGTTCACTTGGCCAATATTGAAACACAAAAATATTTCGGAGTTTTTTTTATTTTTAACATTTCTTGCATAGTGACAAATAATTTCGGTAGGTTATATTTAGAGACCAGTGGCGGCTCGTGGGTTGTTGCCAGGTGGGGCTGCAGGTTCTAAAAACGCGCCGTAGACCAACGACCATGAAATATTTGCCGGCCACTAGATGTGTTGTGATCACTCAGTAGTAAGGGGCACCTGCACATCAGCGTGTCAGAGGCTGTAGAGTCAACCAGCGCACAACCCTGTACAGCTCTTTGCAACTGCAGCCCTACCTGGCAACAACCCACGAGCCGCCACTGTTAGAGAGACAGAAATTTCGCAAATTCGTCCGAGTATACGTTAGATGTCAAACTCTTGTACACGTTAACTCAGTGGCGTATCGTGGTAGTGTTCCAATGCATGCGGTGCTAAGCAGTGACTATACACAACTCTGAGTTGTCTGTGGACCCATTAGACTGGTAGAGGTATGTATAGAGACGATGGTTTATTGCGGGAAATTTTGACTATTTGCTGGGTTTCAACACACGTTCAGCTTATCAGAAGATTACTGGCTTTCGCTTGTATGTGGAGCTGTTGCCCTATTTGACTAAACCAATAAGAATTCAACTATTGTAATGGTGTTATTGGTGTGCGGACAACTACGTTTGTCAGACGTACGTCACCCAGTAATGTGTGTTGCAATTAACTACAGTGTTTTCAAGTGTATGTTGGCACAAAACATTTTGGCGATATACCATCATCTCTAGGTACGTAGAGTTGCGAACATGTAGCGTACCAGAGGCAAGGAACATATTGTCCAGTAATACACCTCGGTATACACAACGCATGTTTATTGGATACGACAGGTAGGCACATTGATTACTAGAGACCTGAAAAATTCGCGTTTTCATTTGGTCACAAGCTATAATTCCAACAACTGTAAGTTTGTGTCACTTTCCCAATTGGCCTTTGTCTTATTTGACACTTCCTGGAAGTCTCTGAGTCAATAATGTAAATGTAACTAATACAGACATATATCACCTTAACAAGAAGCAGCTAATGACATCTGCTGTCCGCTTCAATTCACATATATTCTTGCAGGCTAGCCTACAGGTCAGTGAAACCGCAAATTTTCCCGTCTCTATTTATTACGCGTGCTCAAAGTGTATAGTCGGAGCTTATATTTAGAGGTGCGTAAATTTCGTGGAGTCATCTGGCAGCAGCCTAGACTTGTCAGTCCTATACACACACTGCCCACAATCGATTATCTATTGGCTTATAACCGTACAAGCAGGTAGCAAGCGATAGCACTTCGCATTATTTCCTTATTTACTACTGGCTTGCTGTAGTCAAACGCGTTTCGTAACAGTCGCCAGCAAGTCACATACATGACAATGAAGTATACATAATTAGCGTTCAATCTGACCTGGAATGTATATGCGAAATTTACGTACCACTACTTATATTGCATGTCTTGGAACACGACCACCATACGCCACTGCGTTCATTACTTCCGCGACTATGATTCTGTTAGTGAAACTCTTCCTTGAGGACTGTGAACCAATAGCAGCCCTGCGTGAAAACACTCACAGACTGCCGCGCTACCTTGTCACATGTACGACTGGCCACTCACTGGAGCAGCAACCAAGGTACAAGTATCTGAGGACATAGTGAATACAGGACTGTGAAGCTCCCATGTCATTGAACCCGCGATATCTCCGGGTCGTTGCAGGTTGCCCAGAAACAACCACAACATAAGCACACCCCGCGTATCCTGGACTAAATTGCAGACGAAGATGTGACAAAACGTTGTACGACGACAGTTTACGTGCACAATATGGCAACACTGCACTGACAAAGTCCTCCTCCTGTTCTCCGCGTCCAGGTATTATTTTATGCATGTTACGTCAAGTAAGCGTAGAATCATAGTTAGACTGCTCGGGAGTTGAACTTGCGCCCATAATATGCAGGTCAGAACAGTAGTAGTAACATAAGTATGATATCTGTGGAACGCAAGAGAAGACTAACTACAGTGCTATGTTGCCACACTGTGCGTGAAGAATATTGTACGATATTTTGTCACTAACATTTTCGTTTCGTTTCCGGTTTAGCCAGCATAGTTATATCAACAACAAATTTCCTGTATAAGTATGAATTTGGTCAAATGTGTCAGGACGCTAAAGTATAGTTTGTGTTAGTAAGAGATTTTGGTCAGCGCTCAATATCGAGGTCTTGAGCGCTGGTGAGGGGTGTCATAATGTGAGTACGGAGCAGCTCCGAGATGTAATTGCCAGGAAAACGGGAGATCCCCGAGAAAACCCGCCGACCAGCGGCACCGTCCGGCACGACTCTCACGTGCAAAAATCCGAGAACCAACTACGCTGGGAATCGAACCCGGATCGCCTTGGTGGTGTATGTTTCATATCGGATAAGACGTTTAAATACCATTAATAGTTGTTTTCTCCGTTGTTATTGTAATATTTGTAACCTCATCAAATATTTGCAAAATTAATCTTATATTACGTACCATACCTAAGTGCTATACCTAACTCTGTTAAAAGAGGTAGGGTACGCGATTCATGTATCTTTGCTGATATTATTTTAATGTTTACTACGAAAATGTTAAATGTAGAATGAGCAATATTTTGTGAAGAGGAACAGTTCTTCTACAGAAATAGATGTTACCTTGTACAGTTCAGATTGTTGACATAACAACTGAGGTAGTCTATAGTGGTTGATATCCTACTGTAGCATGTGTGATAATTAGGGCCCGGTAGTTTTCGCTAAAATAATTTTGCCCCACTTTGTTTCAGTGTCTTACGTGCACACCTGCAGCTCAACTTCATGATAATTGGCAGAGTGTTTTTTGCAGAGTTTTCATTCATTAGACTGTGCCAATCAGTACATGGATAACTGTGACACAACACGTCTGTGATTTGCGGGTTTAACCTCCACACGCTGGGTGTTACGGCATCCAATCACTGACCACAAAGCAGAGATGCAGGTGCGCACGTAAGGCACTGAAACAAAGTGCTGCAAAAATCTTTTCGCGAAAACTACCGGGCCCTAGTGATAATATGGCTCAATGTACCAGAATATTATATAAAGCGTATTTATAACTTTGGTACGGCGGGTATCGTGGGTGTAGAAGCTAGGCAGTACAGTAGCAGGGTGTGTGTGCTAGGTATTGTGACCGCCCTAGTAGACCACGCCTACTCGGTCAATCAGTCACTACAGAAGAGCTCCACAGGGCCACATCCATCCTGAAGCCCCCAGCAACCTGACACGAGTATTTACAAAATATTTTCGCGTCCACCTTCGTTCACACGCTCCTTGCCTTCCTGTCTGCCTGACACGTCTTCCGTCATCTTCTGGGTAAAGGGAGGGGAGGGGAATGGAATTATTATTGTTAAGCAGATTCTTTTAAAATGCAGTATGAACTCGAAAGATACGTCACACTTTCAACTATCTAGTTATATTATTATCTGCAATATAGTAAGAGTAGAGGGAATTTATAATTATACGTTTATTGGATCATAAGCAAAACGTTTAAGAAGTAATTTTGCATTACTATCTTTAAGAGTCCATGATGTTTGTTGAAAAACATTTCGCACAAAATTGTTTGTTTCAACTAAGCCGGATTGAAGCTGGAATGGACTGAGGAATTCCGATTGAGATTTTACCATAAACACTTTATTGTGGACTGAAGTAGGAGTGAAGCGAGATAATCCACTCCACTTGTTGAGGTGGACTGGAGTGAAGAATCAGGATTGAGAGTTTTATGCAACCACAGACTGAACTGAAAAGAAAATACACACAGGACCAAGTTCCCGCCATATTGTGTTGTTAAGTGTTGTGGTTAGGTTATAACGAACAGAGAACAAGTTATTATTTAATAGAAACCGTTAAACGCAAGTATTTCTAAAGTGAAACAGCATTTATAAAGCGAAACGGAACAAGACAAGCGGAACATCTCTTGAAGAAAAGCCTTATTTGGAGCAACTCACATTTTTTCGTTCGTCATTTGTTCTCTGATTCGTTGTATCGCCGATAGAACGCATTATTACGTTTACAGTCCAAGTTGACTCCAACTTCGTTCTTGTTTACAGTTCAAACTGAATGGTAATATTTACCAAAAACACATTACGTCAATCCATGCTCGCTATAGATTCACTCTGAGTTGACTCAATTCCAGGTTCAATCTGGAATGAACTATTACCATAAATGTAGTAAATGGCTTACGTGTAGAGCCGTAGCTTTCTTTAATAGGAAGCAGCTTTAGATGTGGTAACCCTGCCAAGGAACGTCATTTGACCAATGCTATAAGCTCTCCATTGGCAATCCCATTCTCTAGTTCGTTTTTCTTTCTTACATACCAAGGAATCAGGGTGAGTCCAAAGAATTGTTATAACGACCTTTTTTGGTAGTATTGCTACATGGAAGGGCGCAGTCTTCTACTAAAGACATCTGTGGCACATCTGCAGTTCTGCTTCATTAGCAGTAGAGACCTGAAAAAATCGCGGGTTTTTTTTTTTTACGAAAGCTAGGAGTTGCAACAACTATAAGTTCGTGTCACGTTTGCAATTGGCCTTGGTTGTACTTGACGCCTTCTGGAAGTCAATGAGCCAATAATAACAATGTAACTTAAGCTGGCCTTTATCACTGTGTCATCGAGCAGCCAATGAGCAGCTCCTGTCTGCTTCAGTACTCAAGCACTCTTGGAGGCCACCCTACATGACAGCGAACCCGCGAATTTTTTCGGTCTATAATTATCAGTGATTGTAGAGCCACGATTTTATGGCGAAAAGATTTTTTAAACATTTGGTTCCAATGCGTCAAGGTTAATATTACCTTCGCTATAGCAATAGCGTATTACACGTATCAACATTTTCTTCGCACTTTATGAAAGACACAGTCGTTCATATGTTCGCTGTGTTCTGCAAAATCTAGTATAACAAACGGTTAGACTAAAAACCTTATACAAAAAAGAAAATTGTAAAATTTATAGTCTACCGTTTTTTATAAAGGCCGTTCGGAATAAAGTGATCACTAAATATTTAACCTTTGAAAAATATCACTAGCTGTTACTACATATAATTCAACATTACCGATAGTCACCTTACTGCTTGTATAGTTGGCATCGAAATAACAGAACATAGTTCCGTGTTTACTCGTATTTAAATACAACAATACTGAAACAATATCAACCGACAGCGATATAATTGTATTTTATATAACTAATAAACTTCTTTTTTCATCAAACTATATAGGTACCTATCGACTGAAAAATTTATCTTACATGCGCAAACATAAAATGACGTGTCCCAGGAGGTTAACTTTTCCCGTAGTTAGCTGTTACACGCGGAAAGATACGAATTGGCTGGAAAAAGATTTTTAGCAGGACTTATTCGAGTGCTCACTTTATTGCGAACTGCCTATACTTAACTTCCGCGAACGCAGCAAAAATAAGAATGACTGCATCTGTTATAAAACGAGACGATTATGTAGATATGTGTAATACTCTATTGCTGGAAAATCGCGGGAAATGTTGACAGTTTCTTAGACTTCAACATGCTGTAACTGAATGTTTTTTTTTCTTCATATTAGCTATAGTTTATTAATTTGTATCATTGTTTCTCTCTTCAACAAACTGTAACTGAATGTTTTTTTTCTTCATATTAGCTATAGTTTATTAATTTGTATCATTGTTTCTCTCTTCAACAAACCCAATTAGAATTGTACAACTTGAACACACGGCGTGTGTGATTTGCCCCGAAACTGTTAACACGTGTCACGATTGAGATACTACAGTTTATTTGAGACTGTATTAAATATTTTCGCGAATTTCCAGTGTCTCTAACAATAACATAGGAGCTTGTTATTTGTATGTTATTTATGTTTGCGGCTTGGATGTCTTCCGCATAACACCATCCAATACTGGTGCGCTACATATGAACGTCTGTGCTTCGTCTGTAAACAGCTACGTCGCAGCGCACAACCATCAGGCAATCGTACAAGACGCAGGACACTATAATGATTATAAGAATTTGCTGGCAGGTAATATTTAAGCGATTTTTCACCGTTTCTACCCACAGAAAAAATTGTTCTGTGGCAAACTTACGCGCTAGTTGAGTAATTGGCGCGAAGTAGAGATGCGGTATTTGAACTGCAGTCAAGACGGTAGGTATCTGTAAAACCAAAACATCTGGAGTGCTGCCTGTAACTTAAAGGTTTGAAACACACCAACATGAATACAGGAAGTTCGGAATAAAGTGAGCACTCAAAAAATCCCTGCCAAATTTATATTTTCAACCAATTGATAACTTTCTGCACGTGATGGCTAGCGACTGGAAACGTCTAATCTCTCTGGACATATCACTTAAAGTTTTCACGTATAAAACAAATTGCGCAGTCCGTAAGAACCTATAATGTTTGGTAAAAACAAGGCAGTTTACTATACAAAACATCAATACGTCGAAATCATTCGGTTTTATTTCAGTATTGTTGCATTTATATAGGAAAACACACAGAACTACGTATGACAATCCGTTGCCAACCATACAAGTAGCATTGCAACTACTGCTGATGTTAAATTTAATGCTGTAACGGCTAGTGAGTTTTTTCATAGGTTAAATCTTTAGAGCTCACTTTATTCCGAACGACTTATACGAATGTGAATGTGTTCTTTGATTACAGGCCAGGGCCCCGGTAAAATATCACCACTTGTTATTTGTACCGACGCAGCGCGGAGCCAGTACGGAGCTAGTAAAATGGGTCTTCTGTTGCTTGTGAGAATTTAATTCCAAGGCAATGAAACCAGATGTAACACATGTGGAAATTTTGTGTTGCGCCCATAAAAAGTTATATTTAATCGACCCCCAGAGAAGCAATTTTGCTGGCGTGTATTACTCTGAATTTGCCATCCTTCCGGGTGTTTCGCTTCTGCATTCGTAGATATTCTATGGTTCAGGTATATCCTCGGACTGTGGCTGTTGGTCGGGCGACATGAGCTCCTGCCGAAGACGCTACCCTAGATGGTATCTGAGACTTGGGTCGGCCCCACCCTACTTACAACCCCTCCCCCACCCTTCTGCAACCCTAGGGCGGCGGCGGTGACTGTCGATTAATCCCTCCTCGCTCGACTGCTCCAATCGAAACAGCTCGTATCGATAGCGCGATGTGTTGTAATGAGCGCGCGGTAACCGCCAGCTAATGACCCCGGCCCGCTCTCTTTGACGCACCCACTAGCCGACGACAAGGACTCTGCTGGGGAAGATAGGTTGCTGGGGAGGAGGGAGGGGTAGGACGACACGGCCCGTCGACTACGGGACGAGACATCGAGGTAAGACAATCTCCGGGTAAGTCGTCTCTCCCACGCCGCACAGTCTCATTTTAAAATCACAATTCGTACTTTCCTTTAAATTGCTGCTTAAACTCAAAACTTTTTAAACGAAATGTGTAGATAAAATTCAACACTAAGGGCCCGGTTTCTAAATGTATGATTAAAGCCTTGTTTAGCTAATTCTATTATCATATTTAACCTATTTATTAATTGGTGATTAAATCGAAGTGTTTCTCAACGCACTTTAATCTTATGTTTAGCTAAGTATCGATTAAGGTAAATGTAGCAACCATGCAATGACGTATCAGCTTGTGATTGGCTGTAGTGAAGCGTCTTATTTGTTTATTTAGTTGTGCTGGTTAGCGGTGTTCGTATACATAATGGAAGAAAATAAGCGGCCGCGTGCCGAAAATTTTGTTTCTGTGGAAACAGACATGCCAATTTCTCTTGTGGAAAAATACGCACGTATCGCAGAATACACAAAAAAAAAACTGACGCCGTAACTTAGAAACAGAAAGAAGATGCATGGAAGAAAATCGAAGTAGAATTTAATTCATCCAGGTACCTATATGTGTAACGTAACCTACAATAGGTATTATAATATACAAAAGTATCTAAAACACGTAACATAATGTACAAATTCATATTAAGAACTTTTCAATCCAGATTCACTGATCATCGTTTGTTTTATTTTCCTCGAAGAAATAAAGATAATATATTTAAATACCGTTACCCAAGATATGCAGTACAACGTACAAATGCGTGTTAATATATCTAACAAAGGTTTCTAACCAATTATGCAAAATAATGCATGGAAGTATAGAGCATCATACAAAAGCATGTGACATAACCACCTAATGTTTTCACATAACCTGCAAAACAATATTACTTACCCGAACGTACTCATGTTTATAGGATGTAAATAAAACGTGCAATAAACAAGTACACGCCTGTCTGTAGTCACTTCCAGCTGTCCTTCAATGTTTCTAGTAGTGCTAGGACAATATTTTTACTCAGGCGAAATCTCGTAACAAATTAATGGTAATCTATCGGCATGTAGTTTGGGCGTTCACGAAAAAAGGGCTTGGTCTGTTTATGAAATCTGCTATCCCTTCATCATCTTCAAAAAAATATAAATTAAAATCACCTGCCATCATAAACTAAAATTTTTGTTACTGTTTATAGTATTGTTTGTTCTAAATGTACTGTTTAACTCTGTAATCAATACCTCTTCTTATGATTAAGATAGGGGTCGCTGTGGCCGAGAGGTCAGATCTCTCCCCGGATTTTCGCACGTGGGAGTCGTGCCGGACGATGCCGTTGGTCAACGGGTTTTCTCGGGGATCTCCCGTTTCCCCCGCCCATTCATTCCGACGCTGCTCCATACTCACCTCATGTCACCCTACACCAGCGCTGAAGACCTCGATGCTAAGCGCTGACCAAAATCTCTCACTCACCTTATGATTAAGATAACCAATAGTTACTGACTGCTAACCCACTGATTAATCTTAATCAGTACTTGAGAAACAGATATTGTTGCTAACCATTGGCGAAATTTTAATCGGAAGATAATCAGAAGAAAATCAGACATTAAGAATTTTAAATAAATTCCGAAACTAAAAATAAAAATTTAAAAAATTCAATTTTTTTTAAATACAAATAATTTTTATTCTTTAATTTTATGAGCATGTCATTTTAGCCTGTAATGTCTTTAGCTACTGTGATTTTTTTTAGTTTGGTATATCAGTTGGTTTTAGTGTAGATAGTCGTTAAAACGGAAACATGCAAAATATAACTTTAACAAGCCATTACGCGAAAACTATGAGAGATAAAAACATTTCACAAGAGTCAAATTTAGTTACATTTTGTGTCTAAAATAAGAGAAAAATATCTGGTACAAATAAAAAATCAAATAATGATTATGAAAATTGCGGTAGACCGCGCCCTTAATGTGCGATACCAGCATGTTAGTTTCGTAATTGGATTAATGTGATTTTACTTACATCCAAATGGACTTTAAGAAATTTTGAAATTTTCACGCAGAAATTATTATATTGTACACGTGCAATGTGTAAAGTAAGCTATATTTTAACACAAAAATGCGCGAGTACAACACAATTATTTCTGCGTCAAATTTCCAAAATTTCTTTCAGTCCATTTGGGCGTAAGTAAAATCACATTAATTTAATCACGAAACAAACACGTTAGTAACTCACAGCAAAGATTTCTTCCAAAAAAAATTAATTTTAAACTTTTCCGTATGGTAATCAGATTTATAATAAAACATATATAATAATTTTTTAATGTGCACACAAAAGTTTCCACTTTTCGAAAAATGAGCAACATGGTGTCGCTATTCACGACTAACAACATCGTATGACCTAAGTCTTATAAATAAAGACCTGTGTTTTTGGTGAAAATATATCTGCGCCGCTTTGTTTCATCGCCTCATGTGCACATCTGTAACTCTGCTTCTTGGTCAGTGATTGTTTTTAACTGTCACGTGATTAATGTTTCACTGCAAATCACAGACTTGAGGTGTCGCAGTAATCATATTCTTATTGGTACAGTCAAATCTGAAACGCATCATTTACACAAATCATGCTGCCAATAACAATGAAGGAAAACTGCTAAGTTGCATATAAGACACTGAAACAAGTTCGTGTGGAAATATTTTTTCGCAAAAGTCAGGTGTCCTTGCTTGAAGTAACACTTGCAGTCAACTGACCTTGTGAACATTGGTGACGTAGGAAGTACAGAAACGAACATAACAGGGAACTCTGGCGAGGAAAACCCAAACAAAATATGATTTGTGCGAGGCCTTTACAGTAACGTATCTCTCGCGAAGATTTATATCGAAAATTATTTTCTTTGGAAATAATATTACTAAGTTGTTCTGTGTGATTTCCATAACAGCTTGAATTATTTGTACCACGGTACGTATAAAAATACTAGCTGCACCGACAAACGTTGTTTTGTAAACATAAATAACTTATTGTAAGTGTGTAAGGATGTGGTATATAATTGAAAGAGGTCTAATAATAATAATAATAGAGCAGCGACACCTGGTGGGGATAGACTGGTATCAGCTCGTGGGGATAACTGATCAATTATCACTTACACAGTTATCGACCGGGCTCAGAAATTATTAAATTAAAAATATTTACTAAAAAATAGCACTCAGGTGTATAAAAAAATTTATAAAAAACCTATTCGCAGACCTACTGAATGAAATCGGTTAAGCCGTTTCGGAGGAGTATGGAAACAAATACCGTGACACGAGAATTTTATACATGAGATATTTTTGAATTTTTGGGTTAAGTATGAAAGTAAATCTGTTTTATTCCTGAAAACTAGTAAGTGAATCAAGAAACTGGAAAGGTTAGCTTAACATACCAACAGTAATTTAATAACTCATGAATCAATCAACTACACGGAAATGAAGTCAGCTAAACATGATTATAAAAGAAAACTTAGAGAAAGGTAGATTGTGTTTCAACTGTGTGAAATTGTCTATGTAGAAAAGGGTTTACTATCTGATTAACTGATACATCAAGCAATATCCCAAACCGCTGGAACTATAAACGTGAAATTCTGAGGGTTGAGACGAGCTGTAAGAAAGCATTTTTTGAAATTTAACACCGAAGGGTGTGAAACGGTGTGACATGTGACTTACATGAACCCTCTATACAGTTCGAAACCGACGAGCTATCGTCATGAATTTTAATTGAATTGTAGACTCATAAAAGTACGTACCACGATATTTCAGGAATTATTTTCGAAATTCGACACATAAAGGGGAGAATATACGTGAAATGTGTGATGAATTACGCATCGATGTCTAGCAATCCTTACAAGACACAGATTTGAATTACGTTTCAAAATGTTTATAAAGTAAGTAACCGTAAAGGCATTTCAGGAAGTATTGAAATTCTCCTCACTAATAATAAAAAAATAATAAAATGTGTAATTTATTATGTCACCAAAGTATGTATCTATTTTGGTTTAAAATATTTTAAGGATGTGTTACTAATATCGTTACATAAATAGGTCACATAAACGATGACCTGAAAACCATTTATTATGTCCGAGTTATACCAATAGCTAAATCAATAACAGCACACAAGTATAAACGAAACAGTGTATAAGAAATAAATTGTAAATTCATTTAGATGTTTATATCGTCCATTGTATTTCAACCTCGACGTTACCTTTCAGTGTCCCAAGTCAATAAACGCGCGTTAGAAATGGAGTTGCAAACCATAGACATCCTGCGGTACATGAATAATTGTTAATAATACAAGTGATATTCTGAACATCACAGGAATTACTCAAAGTGTATTCCACGTGCTTTAATGCATACTGTAAACATCGTTCCATGCTTTAGCGTCCCGTGTTGAAAATACGTAAAGTGCGTCGTATTTGGTCGAATGCTTGTTGTATACAATTTTGAAGGAAGCCAATGTTCGGTACTGGCGTTGCATACTCCAAGGACATTGCGTGTCCCCAGTCGAAGTAATCCATTGGATTTAAATCAGGAGTCGATCAAGTGAAGCGATAAATACACTTCGACAAATCCACCTTCGTGGAATTGAACATTCAAATACTGGTATAAAGTGGGCTGGAGCACCATAGTTCCTCACTCACATTCCTTCGATGATGTCCTGAGGTATATATTCAATGATGTGGTGCAACTCGTTCCTGAGGAATTGAAGGTATGATTGTCCAGTCAGACTCTGAGGAAAGAAACAGTGTTCTACAAGAAGATCATTAATGATTCCATCCGGTATATTTAGACAGAATCGCTGTTGATTGTTGTCCTGATGTACATCAAGAGGTCTTTGTAAGCCCAGATATAGATGTTTTGATAATTGGTGATACCATCACGCGTACATCCTGCCTCATCAGTAAATAAGATACACGCTAAATACTGAATGAACACAACACGCTGCTGTAACTTGAGACGGCTGAACATTTTACTAGGAGCAAAATCAGCAACGTTTAATCCTTGCACTCGCTGAACGTGATACGTGGACGGAAGGTTTTCATGCCCAACTCTCCACACTTGTTATGTTTCCTTACAGCAATGTGTCTTGTGCTATCACGTGGATTGTCGTCTATCTAACAAAGAACCCGTAAGATCAATGCTACTATTCCTATTGGTCTGCCAACATCTGGACACGTGTCTCAAATGAGTCTGTCTCTCACAAGATTTGGTGGAATCTTGTGAAAGTTCTTGGACAAGGTGCCCGTCTCTTAGTGCACCTTTCTGCATAAAGTACACGTACTTGTACAACATTCCCATCGCCAAGGCCATACATGTTTTGCATGGCCATCTGTTCACTCACGGAATACATGTCCTCGTAACACTACAAAACAATCACTCTATGTCATCACAACTCCGTGTCATCGCTCACAATACAGACGTCAACAATGAACACAAAACATTCTACGCACAATAACACATCTCGTGGCCATGGAGATACTATTACAAGCTCCAAGCAATTACAATTAATTTCTTACCTTCTGTTTCGCATGCACATGTGTTGCTGTTATGACTGTTCCAAATCCTATGTAACTCAGAAATAAGTGGTTTTCGCACCCACGTTAATAAAACCTTTTTTTTTAAGGATCAAATCGTCAAAATGTTTGGCACCATTAAACATAGGCCTACATTCTGTATGTAACCAACCTAATGAGACATAGCTGCATAGTTCCAAATGTCTTAAAATGTTTTCAAGATTTCATGATCTTGAAAACCTACTTTAACGCGACCTAAAATTAAAAAAGTAAGAAATCAATTAGACGTAATTATATTTAAATGAGGTACCTTAAATACATAATAACGTAGGACACTTTCATATTTAAAATTACAACATAGGTATGATAACGATATCATCACTAAATGTTTCATAGAGGCGAGATATTGCCAGTACAGTGACTTATGCCTCGAGATTAGGGTGAGGCGTGATTCATCTGCGTGAGTCGCCCTTTGCGATTATGCACTTATAGAACTTGAAGTGCAACACATGTCCACCCAGGCGGCCATAAATATGTGCAGTTCAATCTACTGGTCATTAAACATGTTTATGATGAGGTAGACTATACGTTCCTATCAAGTGACCAATTATTGCCGTATTCAAATCTTCCAATTGTATCACGAAATTTACAGGACTAAGTAAGGTCCCTAAACACTTGGCAGTTTAGGAGAAGGTCAGTGAGTCTGTGAACTTACGTCACATTTCTCATATGGTTTTGGTTTTAATGCAAGTTCTGGTAACTATCGCCAACTCGACAGACAAAATAACGAGAAGATTCTGAGGTGGAATTGATTAAAACTTGCCTTTCTATTAGGCGGTATATCGTACAGTTTTATAAATAATTTTACCTGTTACTCAGTGCTTCAGTCACATACGACATGTTGTGAAACGGTGAACTAACTGTTAGTGTTGCTGAAAGTCAGGAGCCATAGTACCAATATGAAGAACAACCTCCCTTGGCAATACTTAGTCTTAGAGATTGTGTAAAATCACGATAATATTTTCTGCCAAGGTATTACCCAAGTCAGTATAACGTCCTGCTGCTTGTATGACAGGTCGATACTTGTGTGGCATGTTTTAGATGTTAACAAACGACTCACAGACGTCCAGTTGTAGCGTACCAGAGTTATCATCGGTGCAGTTATAAATATGAAAATAATTCGCAGAGATTACTCGTGCTACCCGCTTGTACGGTTAGAAGGTAATGAATACCTGTCTGTGGCCAGTTTGTGTGTAGAACTGAGAAGTTTAGGCTGCTGCTAGATGAATACGTGAAATACTCGTGCCTCTATCATAGTCTCTACTTATTCGCGATTGTTGGAATCGTGCAAATTTAACGTTATTATATGGTGACAGGATGTAACTCCTGGCATAAACACATCCAAGCACATGCTGTGTCGTTATTGGTATGCCCACGATTCTGTCGCGAAAATATTTTTGCCCCACTTTGTTTTCAGTGTCTCACGTGCACGGCAGCTCTGTTTCATTATTACTAGAGCCATGAACTTTTCGCTAGTTCAGTGACATGCATGATAGAATCTAATGTCCTATGCATACTCAAGCTCCGTCTATTCGTTCATTGTCTGCTGTCTGAATGAGTAGCAGGTAATGGACAAATGGTAGGGCTACGGTATACACAGGATAATGGATTCTAGCATGTTGGTCGTAGAACTCGCGAAATATTCCTAGCCCTAATTATTACTAGGGCCATGAACTTTTCGTGAAAAAATTTTGCCACAGTTTGTTTCAACGCATTATCTGCACATCTACAGTTCTGATTTATAGTCAGTGGTTAGATGTTTAAACTGTCACGTGCCTTGGGCTTCTACCTGCAAATAACATACGTGTAGTGTTGCTGTAGTCTTACTGTGGTTGACACAGTCAAATGTGTGACGTCACTTCACACAGACATGCTGCCAATAACTATGAAGCAGAACTGCAGATGTGCGCGTAAAGCACTGAAATAAACTGGGGCAAAATTATCTTCACGAAATGTTCATGACTCTAAATATTATTGGCAGCGTGTATTTGTTCAAGCACGTTTCTAGTTTGACTGCGCCAATCAGAATACGATTATTGTGGCTTCGTACGTCTGTAATTTGACAAGACAAGTGAGAGTAAAATCATCCAATCACAGACGGTGTAGCAGAGCAGCAGATGTGTACATGACGCATTGAAACCAAATGTTGCTAAAATATTTTCGCCATAAAATTGTGGCTCTAGTTATTGGTTTCGAGCCTTCATATATTTATGTGCATAAAGAGACATGCAAAATCCGCGTTATTTTCTGACAGCTGACTAGACTCCAAGTGACTGTAGACTTGTTCGACGTCTCCCGCTGGCCGATATTGTCGTGACTTGCTGCGGAGAATGCTTACACGGTAAAGACGTAACACGCGTAAATGACAACACATAAGGTTTGTGGGTAATTGAATCGCAGATTATGCTCTGTTATGTATAGGAAAGTGAAGTTTACCCTGCTACCTAATGATAACGCGAATTTTGCATGTTTGTAGTCATAACCAACTATCCTATGCTTACTCAAGTTCCGACCATTTGTCAACTACCTGCTACTCAGTGTAACACCAGGCAATGAACGAATATATGGAACAGGTGTTTTGGTATGTACAGGACAATGAATTATAGCTCGTGGATCATTGAATTTGCAGAGAATTCCTTGTACCTAGATAAAGGGTATTTTACGGTTCGCGTGACATGGTTGGTTGAAAGAATTACTTCAAGCATGTCACAAAATCTGCAGACCAACAGCAGAAGTGAGATGAGCACATATTCACTTGGAGCGCAGTTTGCTTTAAGATAATGACGCGAAACTTACAAGTTTCTAGCCGGTTATATAACCAAGTCATCGATTTCTGTTTCAAGCGCGGATCAGCAAGAAGAAGGAGACAGACACCAGTTGAACACGAACGCCTTGCGCATAGAGGTTATTAGGCAAGTACTGAACAAGTAAGAGTAGACCTTACAGACCGTGGTCGATCGCTGTCATTGTATCCATTAGCACTCAAATTGGATCCCTAACATTATGGTATTGCTGAGTGAGTCAAAAGTCAAAGTATTGATTTATAAATGCCAGTATGTGTTTTTCTACTTTGCCTTCAGATAACTGAATGCCAATTTCCTAAAATGAAAAAAAAAAAAAAAACTCAATTTTCAACCATTTTCACTGTTTGTTCTCTGTAACGAAATAGGCTGCGATAGAACTAACGCAAGAATTAGAGTCTACTCATAACAGTTAATTGCCTTTCCGGGAAAGGAACAATGTTCCCACAAGAGTTATTTACGGACGTATGCGTATACGCGCAAACATTGATTTAACAGAAAACATCATACTAGAGACTCCTCTTAAGAGTATTGTTAGACAATTTTATTGCATTTTCAGTTTTTGAGTTATAAAATTGATTTAAATCGTATCATCAAAATTTTCTCTTCGACAAAGCATAGGGTATATTCTTGGTAAACTTATTGACATAAATAATAATGGAGTCTTTCAATAATTTGTCATGCAGAATCATTGCAAGTGAATTATTGGTTGACTGTCAAGAATTGTCTTGCAATGATTCTGCATGACAAATTAATGAAAGATTCCATTATCATTTGTGACAAACAGTTTACCAAGAAGATACCGTGTGCTATGTCGAAGAGAAAATTTTCATAATACAGTTTGAAGAAATGTTATGGCTCAAAAACTGAAAATACAATGAACGTGTGATTAAAAGTTCCATGTAATAAACAGCGTTCAAAAACTGCAAGATAAAAACAAGCACAATTGTTTGTGTTGAAAGAATTTAAACTGCGCCTGTCTCCCTCCAGGTGACATTTTGTAACAATCAAGGCGTAATTTGAAAGCGACGGCTAGTAAGAGCTGACTGGCGTTGCTTGACTTGAGGTTGGACAACCCTGGCACGAGAAGGTTCAGAGCTGTCAGTGGCGGTTTTAGGAACAGCGCCGATCCCTCATCTTGGCCGACGTGTCCACGTGACCTCAGAGAAATACCAGCGGTGAAGAGGAGAGTTAGTGAAGTGATGTGGAAGAACGAATAGATTTGTAGCAGGTAGTGTCTCCTGTAAGACCAGGCATTTACTTCTATATGACCTTACATTGTGAAACGTAGTCTATTCATTATTTTCCAACACCGAACATGTATCCTCATTAAGAGTACGTGGTAGATAAATAGACGCTGAAAACATCAATTGATTTCTACGCATTTTTCGGAGGCAATATGGATAAAATACTCAATGACAATCCTAGATAATGGTATTTGCCAACTTTACGAGTAAATATTTATCCAGAAATACGAATTCGTTACGCGTGATCTCTTGCGCCGCAATTAAAAGCACGAGGTTCCGGCGTCAGAGATTGCACCTCAGAAGTTCGTAACACTGGAAACAATTGTGTTTAAAACGTTGGCTAAAACTATTGTCTAGGATTGCTAGTGTTTAATTTTCGCAAATTGGCTTCAAGAAACCTACAGTTATAGATTAATGCTTTTAGGGTTTTTTTTTATTTACCACGCCCTCTTAAGTGTTGCATCTTACCTGAGATATGGTATCAGTTGCAGCAACTGGTAAGGTAACTCGGCGAAGGTGCCACACTTAAGTATTTTCAAAGCTTTAATATTTGAATTAATGTTAAAAAAAATATGACTCTAGAATACTATTTTCATTCGTCAATTGTTTAAGTCAGATAATGCGCTCCATGTTTCTTACAAAAAAGTTTAAATAATAATTTACGAAAAATTAACCACATGCGTAGCTGGAATCTTCCCCCAAGTTACCATATTAAAAACGGAATCAAAGTGATAACTATTGCGTCTCATTTGATCAATTTAAAAGATAGGTCTTTCAGAACAAAATTTTCTACGTAAACATCTAGAAGAATGCTGTGACGTCCTAAAAACTTTGCCAGAATTTTACAATAGTTTTATGTCTAATATTTTAAAAATTAACAAAATTTTAACCAACTGATAAAATAACCGAAACATTCACATTAAGTATATGTGCACATCCGTATAGATCATCTATACGACTTAAACTGGGAACTTCATTGTCCGAGACAAGCCTTAACGACTGATGTCCTGGATAGTCTATCCTTAAAAATTTCAATATATTCAAAATTAAGTCATACAGTACCATTTTTACTTGCTTTTCAGAATTTATTACATAATTTGAAATCACTTGCATAACACATTATCATAGGAGGGGCTGAGATTCATAATGGTGTCATTTTCTAGAATATAATAAATTTTCGATTTAACAACAAATAGAAAAACAAGCGTATGTCGAATATGTTAATAACCTGTGTGTGTGTACATATATACAGACATAGGAGTCAAATATTTGGTTATGTGGTCCTAACATCAGTACAAAAAACAGTCATATGTACGTGGGTCCGAAAGTTATTTATTTCTGAGTTAGTGGTACATAAATTTATAACAATACACGTGTACCTGAAACAGTAGGTAGGAAAAGAATTGTGAATGCATAGAGCTTAAACCTCCATGGCCGCGATATTAGGGTGCAGAGGTTCAAGTCGCTGGTCTTGTGAAAGTTCTAGGGCAAGGTGCCTGCCTGGTTGGGTACCTATCTGCATAGTTCACACGTGGTTGTTCAGTATTCCCATTGCACGCCATTCATGTAGCGTATGTCAGACTTCACTCACATAATACATGTCCTCGCAACATTAACACATTCAATGTTATCACAACTCCGTATCATCGTTCACATTATAGACTCACTCACATTTCTATGGACGTCGATAATGAACACTGAACATTCTACGTACGATGAACACATGTCGTACACTGTGGAGGTAGGTGCCTAATGGATGATGTTACAAGCTCCAAGCAATTATAATTCGTTCCCTATCTACTGCTTCATACACACACACACGTGTCACCTTAACGACATTGTCAATCGCTATGTAACTCAGAAATGAGTAGTTATCGAAATCAAACTAACGTAAGTTTATTTGTTTTCTTCTATATTTTACACCCATAAAGGTACTATGTTTTTTGTATACAGGATGGCCAAAAATAAGTGTTACAAATTGATAGGGATGGTAGATGTGCATGTTTGGAACATATTTGATTAAGGAACCCATGTCCGGAAATGCATCCTTATACCTGCAATGGTGCACCAAAGTAACAGGGGTAGGCAGGCAACCTGGCGACAACAAGCCAGTGAAAACATCTGTTGTGTTGTGTTATGTACTACCCGCTTTGACGCTCTGT
>PNEQ01096168.1:0-42802 GCA_003012365.1 Medauroidea extradentata
TGACAAATCACTATGTATTGTAGCATTGATCTATGTATGGTAGACGTAATGTTTTCTAGTAACTTAAATTGTACAAAGTGGTTTTGGCACATGTATTGTAGAAATAATTTTATACTGAATTTAGATGTTTTCACCATTAGTATTTTGGATAGTAAAAGTTGTAATAATGCTCGTAATAAATGTGTGACTTTGTGACTTCGAGCATACAATAGAATTTTCCATTGGCAAATCTTAGTGTGACTAAAGCTGCCCTCAACTTTGATGACTTTTCCATCCCAATGTAAAACCATCAGTCCTGCTTCTTGTAGGCTTTTCCTAAGTGTGTCTGTCGTCATCAAAAATGGAAACGGTGGTGACAGACGTTCGCTCGCCATCCTTGGTGGTGTCCTGAGAAAAAGGTTTCCTCTGGGGTTTCCTCAGGCACCACTAGGGGGCGTGGCAAATGTCAGTTAAGATTTTCAACAAGTTACCTGAACAAGTTACCAATTTTTAATGGAAGTACAAAAAAATAACATTGCAAAAATCCTATTACCCGATAAATTAATATTTGAATGACTGACTATATTGTATATTGAGAATTGTGTTACAATGGGAGACTTGTATTTTATTTTTGTTACAGTATTCACTTTTTTTTCTTGTAGTGTTTGAAGTGTTTGCTGTTGTATTTTTTGGAATTGTGTATATATCAGCACCGTGACAACACCTACATCCCGGAGCATTTTATTTTGCTAGCAAACGGGATATAAATAAGGCTAGACAAATTAATAAATTAAAGTGTGGCTGGCCGATGGATGTGTGAGCGCGAGTGTCGCGAGTTTTAAGCGGCAGTGTGAAAGCAGGCACCGCGACGTAACTCTATAGTTCTTATGCGGGATAGTTGAGTTTACTATCGCCACGTTTTTTTTCTTTACATAATGATCGCCTGTGTTGTTCGAGTACTCTCCAAAGCTTAGCTGCATGTTAAATCGCTTACGTTTTAAATGCATGGCTTGCAGTGTGGCAATGTGGGTAACTGATGGTTACGAGGTAATGGAGCCTACTATTATGTTGCGCGAAGTTGTTCTTGCCTGGGCTAGACGG
The DNA here is from genome assembly GCA_003012365.1 of Medauroidea extradentata. Lineage (NCBI taxonomy): Eukaryota > Metazoa > Arthropoda > Insecta > Phasmatodea > Phasmatidae > Medauroidea > Medauroidea extradentata. The sequence continues at coordinate 1,081 of PNEQ01096168.1, forward strand.
CTAAGAGCAGCCAACGTTTTGGTGTTTTTTTTTTATAGCTAGAGTAATTTGTGGCATTAATTTATTTGGCACTTTTTTTTGTTGCGAATTTGAATATATTTTAACTGTTTGCGTGAGGTTTGCCGGGCAGGCAAGCAACTTGGCTATTAAATGGATATTATCAGTGTCACGCGAGTTGTGAGTTTATTTATCAAGAAAAATTACTGGTAAAACTTGTGGTGGTAATTGTTTGTTCCGACGTGGTCTTCTACTGGCGGTGTGGTGGCAGAATTACTCTGCGGATCGGCCTAATTTGAGAAGTTATAGCAAATACGGTAGAGAAAACCACCGTATTTGGTCACAGTCACTGGCAAACTACATTTTATCGGTAAGGTATGTGCTGAACTTTTAATTTAAAAAATTGCTCTGATTTGCCGGGGTATTTACCGCCTAAACAGTTATGATGACCTTTCGTATACTGTCTCATTGCAACGCATTATTAATTGCGGCAAGGATGTTTGTAATAAGTGATATAATCTTACTGAATGACTTAATATGTTGCGCTTTTTGTAGTCAGATAACTGTCGTAGATTTTTTATTTTTACATTTAATCAAGCATACTGTATGTTCACAGCTAGTTTGTTGTGGGGCACACAGACCCCGACTTACGTTGTTTGCCCCAATTTGAAAGTTTAACACGGAATGGCAATTTTGTAAAAATGTCTACACTAAAGTGGCCATATTTTGCACCATCATGGGTAACTTTGCACCACCAAAAATATTTGTTTCTAGATCGTTTGTTAAAATAAAGACACATCAGGACTGGGTATTTCAAAAATTATAATTTAATACCATGGAATACAATAATTTGTCTTTCAACTATCAACACAGAAAATATATTTTTTGGTGGTGCGAAGTTACACATGTCGGTGCAAAGTGTACCCAGTTTACGGTTGTGACTTCATGAATCATATAGATATATTTTGTTTCTAGACAGTGTGGCAGTTAATGCAGAGTATTTTTTCCCAATTGGTATGCTTAGGAGTTGTAGTTTTGAAAGTTTTAGCCGCGGAAATGTGTGATTTTTCACTCGAACTTAACCTAAATAAAATATTAAATATTTTGAATCTTCTGTATCTCTGCCTTGGGGTGTGCTTATGGGTGGTGTGTTCAATTTTTAAGCACACTGCAAGAGTGTGATGCCGGGAATGCAGAGCGGGGGAAACAGGGGAAGCCCGAGGAAAAACCCGCTGACATATGGTATCATCCAGGCACGATTCCTACATGCGAAAATCCGAGTTCCACTATATGGTGGGACATAATATAGCAAACAAACCATTAGCATCGAAGCACAAAGTACTTGTACGAGATATATGGTACACTTCTACAGCTCTAAAGCTAACATTTTTAAACATAATGCTGGAATCACAATAAATTTACTTTTCAGCCAATCAGTATCGAGGCTTTTGCTCTGATGTCTCACAAGCCTAGCCTCTTATTAACTGACTAGTTATTTTATTCGCGTCGCACACGTCTCGTCGCATTGTGATTCCAGCATCTTACTGCGTGGATTTGAAGACACCCGGTCATTAGGTGTGCACAAGTCAGGACATCCACATGTGTGCTCTGCTGAAGTGTAATGTATTAAAATCACTATGCTTCCACTCTCCACCGAGACTACGAGACCGCAAGAGAGATACGCAGGCCTAGATCACAACCACTGTACTATCGTGGCAACGCCGCACTCCACCTGCCCTAGTTGACTGGCACTAGTCGGTTCGTGCGCTCGAGCTTCGCACATTCGACATTGTAACGCCGACTAGCGGCCGAGAATCACAACTGTGACCTTGAAACCTGGCCTTAAGCACGAACCATTATTTTCCCTTTATTTTGTGCTGTATTCGTCACTTGTCACTTCTGTTACTAACGCCCAAACAAAAACTGCTGTATCGAAGTTCCGTCGATGTAGAGACGCAACTATGTAATTCCGGTAACGGGATATGCTTCATTAGAATTTTGAGAGCGCGTTGTTAAAGATGTCAAATGAACGCTGCAAGGTTCACACCGTCTCCTCCACCACGTCAACTGTCAGGGAATAGAATAACGTCCCTTCTGTAGAAGGGAATGAGAGAAAAGGATCTAGGTGTAGCTAGCTCGTAGAAGTGTACCAGGCACAAGTCTGGGGGCCTATGCTCGAGTTTTCGCTCGTATGTGAATCGCCCTCCTGACCGTTCGAAATGCGCTGTTGGTATGCTTGAACATTCTGCCGTCCTCGTACACGAGATTCGTATACGAAAATGTACTCGAGTGGTGGGAGTCGGCCGAATTGGGGATTTCGTATACCAGAAGCCGTAAAAACCGTAGCTATGGAGCAAGATTTCAACCGTTTTATGTAAGTATAAACACACACACACACACACACACACATATATATATATATATATATATATATATATATATATATATATATATATATATGTCTCAACAATGTTTAAATAGAAACACGCCACTAATTAAGTGTTTAAAATTTATGTAAGCTCTTTTGCAAACGTATTTTTATTTTACGAAAAAAATGTTTACATTCTCTTAATCACTAAATAATACTGTATTTATTAATTCTGAATAAGCTATTTTAAAATTAATATACTCACATGGCATGTTATGAGTCGTAAATTTTTGCGATTGACTGAAACATACAAATTTGTGTCTTCAAAAAACTCAGTAAATTTTTAACAAAAATGCACTAAGATACAGCCAGCACAATAAAAAAGAAAAAACATTATATAAAGAGTGGGTAATTGATCGTAGAAAAGTATAACCGTGTTCTAGGTTCCATTGCTCTATCTACATACAAAGGTTTTTTTTTAACATTATTTGTGTAATCATACACGTTTTGTCATTCGTCTGTGAACAGTTGTTACAGTGTAAAATAAAATTTGAACATTCGCTGTTGAATCACATAAAGTTCAACAAGCAACGATGTTATGAATAATTGTGTATAACCAGACATTATTGTTACTTTACATTTTATTTGTTCATAATATACAAACCCGAGAATAAAGTTCTCTTAATATTTTATAATAATGACGGCTGTTAAACAATTAATGCGGGTGGTTCATTTTATCAGAGTAAAATACTGAGACGAAAAAATTTTACATGTTAACAGTAGGTACTTGGCCTCTAACACGTAATTCAACAAAATTTACTCTAAATTAATTAAATTGCCTCAAATTAATTAGATTAACGTAACTATATTATTGTGGATACAACTACGTAACTTAAGAATTAGTTTCTTGAAGCCTTCGTTTCGTTAGCCTTACTCTAAAAGTGTTTTTATTTAACCCACGTAACAAGAAAATATAACTCTTAATGTTCAAATATATGTTATGTATTTTAAAAATTACATTTTGGTCTAAGTAAATGCGATATTAATTAATGTAATTTACCGGAGAAGCGCAGCTAAATATTTATGAGGCGTAGTTTCATATGCGCCTACATTTGCGACATTAGTTGATTTGTCTCTACAAACGGAATATAAAAATACGTTCCATTGCGACTAAAACAGAAAATTACATAAAATGAAGTAATATTTCGTAGAGTTCTTTATCTAGCATTAAATTATTAATGTATTTATTGAAATAAAAAAAATATCATATATGGGGAGCTTCGAATGCGATTACGTTTGTTAGTAAGCAAGCATGCTACCCTATCCCTACAGATATTACTTAAATAACGTCCGGAAAAATAATATTTATTGTATATAAGGTGCAAAATCCTCTTTTTCAATTATTATGACATTTCTTTTTGTGTTTGGTCGAGTTAATTACACTTGTTTCTGCTAATATTAAGATTCTTCTATCTGCTGAGTAATATTTTATATCCCCTAGTTATCACATAAACTCATATTTTGTAAGTCGAGTTAGACATTCGAATAGCCGCCATCTTTACGACCAACGGTACTCACTTCGTACACTTATTTCGTATACGAGATCAAGAGAGTGGAGCATACCGGTTTTCAACTAGGCCAATTCGTATCCGTATCTGACCATTCGAAACAGCTCGTACACGAACGCTCGAGCTGTATTTTCCAGCATAGGCCCTCTGGTCTCCTCGAACATATTGTTCTGAGTGTCGTCGTGGCCAAAACGTAAACAAGCAAGTAGGCCGGTGTTACACCCTCCCCTTTCCCAACCACTGTGAAAAGAAGGCCAACATTAGGTCTGTAGTAAATCCATTGTAGTCAGTTAATTATAATCCACTCCTGTTAACACCGCTCCCCTCCAAACTCATAATCATGTAGGCTTTATATTTAACTTTATAAAAACTTGAATAACCGTTTTTATTCACTTATTCTTTCATCACTATAACTCTCCTCTGTAGCGAAGCCCCTAGTGTAAGCCATTTTTTAATGGTTCACAACAATGTGGTCTTCATTACTTTGTTGCCTTTAAAATAGTTTCAGTGCTTAGAAAATTACTGTCTCATTTTATTTGCAAAGCTTTCTTTTTTAAAGGCAGAACAGTTAAGGCATGTCATCCGAAACTATTTCCATCCCTATATCCATCCCTTATGGGTCACAATTCCGTCTCTAGCACTATACTGGGATTATTGCAAGTAACCACAAACCGACCATTATAACTACATTCTTCTCTCTCTAAAACTCGATGTTTCTATAACGTTTTCTTAAATTTCGGCACACGGTAAACACTTCAGCAAAAATGGACAAAGTTGAAAACTTACTCCGACGTGTTTTGAACACTATCACAGATGACTAGAAATGTTTCAAAATTTGCGAGGTCATCATTCACTTCGGTTTCTTCACTGTTGTATTTTTCTGTGTGACGTCCTGTAAAAACAAAAAACAAAATCGATTTTCTAGCAATTATACAGGACTACCACAAAACAAAATCCTATTTTCCATTAACTTTAAAACAAGGCTGTCATTAAATTGTGTGTTTATGGGTGAACAAAGGGAATATAAAAACTAGTAAAACGTTTGTAAATATTTGTGGAAGTATCCTGTATTGTATACAGAAACAAACAATTTAAGAACAAATTAGTTTACAAAAAATTAAGAATAAAAATGTCACAAATCTTGTAATATAATGTTGCGAGCCGCGACTGATTGGCTGGGCGGTGCAATACAATACCGTGGCTGCAGCGCTAAAAGACCTCCTCGGGCGCTGCATGGATTGTATTACTCCATGATAACCACCTGCACGCCGCTGTAATCGGAGAGCAGTGTGAGCTGATACAGCAGCGGCAATAACAAAGAGGTTCGGCGTACATTGTGTTGCCCATGTGCGGTGGCGACCACCTGCACCCAATATCGGGTAACCAAGGGAGATATCGTGATCTGGAATGTTCCTGTTCCTTCTTTATCTTACGGGGTGGTGCTTGACTTTGAAGCGACGCCTTTCCAGGAGGTTCGAGAACAGAGACCTGCCGAGATGTAGGTGTAGGTACATAAGGGGGAGCTACAGCAGGAGCGAGAGAGTTTTGGCTGGCGCGGGCCTGGTGCGAGCTCAAGTGATAGAGATGAGAAGTATTGGGTTGCGACGAGTGTTCGAGGGCGTCCAGCGAGTGGGACCGCAGCAAATAGTAGGAAGAAGGTGTTTCTAGGCCACAAAAGATTCCTCGGTATACTTTCATTGGGTCCACCATTGTGAGTGACTAGTAACCTTTCCATATAAAGAGAACTTATGTAGATGTATTTTCTTCCTTTATGTAAATAGTAGTTATTTGTTTTGTTTGACATTTATTGTGATAAATCTGTATGTTTTTTTGTATAGATAGTTGTAAATAAACCAGGTTAGCTCTATTTTCTTTCTTTAATCGAAGACCTCCATCCCCAAACGTACCTAGCCCCAACTTGTAACAATAAGATATCCTTACATGTTGAGTTGTTTGGACAATGCTTTGTGTGTAATGCCCTGGAGTACAAAAATACAACCTGTAAAGAAGTGTCATGTATGTATAAACAGCCCATCACTTGATAGAGAGGACGCTTGTTGAGATAAGTATTTCGCTGTTAGGGCCCATTCACACTGTCCGGTTTGCCGCCGTACGGTACATCGTACAGTTAACCGGACGGAACTGAATGAGTTGTAAAAGGTACGAAACCGCATTTGTCGTTCGCACTAGCACCGTATGCTCCGGCAACCGTTCCGGTTGTAATTAGAGATTCTGCCCACATTCCGGTTAACCGGTCGGTGGCGTATATACACTGCCCGGTTTACTTTTCGGCGAACCGCTGTCCAGTGAACTGGTTGAAATGATAGCCATGGAATATTCATTTTTGAAATTTGAAAACGTCAGTCTTTATTGAATTTAAAGTGCGCGGAGTACTGTGGCAGACAAATGTAACAGTGGTAGTTAAAAGAAATGGTACACACTTTTGGCAGCGAGAAAATGTTTTAGCTCTTGAAAACATTTCACAAAATAGCCGTTCACATTACTCGTTTGCAACACACAGTGAACCCAATATTAAATTTTTCCTCTCATTTTCTTCCTTGCAGTTGTATATGTATACAATGGCAGCCACTTGTTGACTATCCATGATGGAAATGACGAGCTGGCAGCGCAAAATGACGGTTTTGTAACTGCGACGTGCGGTTGGACTTGCGGCATGTTCTGATTGAGTCACCCGGTGCACCGCACGACGGCCAACCGGACAGTGCGTCAGGGCCCTTATTTGTTAAGGTCGCTTTATTGGCTTCTGGGCTATAGCTGAAGCATGCTTACTGCAGGAATCAAAGTTCGGTGTATGTTTCAGTCAGAATATTCAGAATCTCCAGTCCGGAAGCCAATACAATGAGCAAAAAATTGTATGTTTTCGAAGTTGAAGAAATGTATAAAGCTATGATTCCTCGCTGCGTAGTTAATGTATTTATTATGTATCAACTAGTCCGCTTTAAATCTAACCCATCTGTCAAAAGGTAACTGTCTGATATTGTGTTACTTCAGTGTGTTTACATAACCCTTAATATCATCAGTTTTGATATGAACGCCGGACGAGTTCGGTGTGTTAACATTAATTTTTCGTTCAAATGATTGATGTAATTATGCAAGCTAAAAGTCTAAAGACTTTAGTAATCGATCGGCAACCGAACTCACTAAGCTTTGCTGGGCACTAAAAGTTTCTTTCTCCACAATCGTTCCGATTTCCTACCACATATTTTTAGTGTTGATGGTGTGATGTGAACTGTGACGCACAATAACTGCAAGAATAGGCTTACTGTGGATTACTTATTGTCCTGCTAGAGTCCATTGTAATCAAAAGCACCAATATTTAGGATGTCACGCTGTACAATGATCTAGAGACCAAAAAACAACAATTTGACCAGGTAGGCGAACAACATGGCGGCCTGCACTTACTGACTACTTCTTCCTGTACTCGGAGGCAGATTACATCTACTTTAACCATTTTTGACTAGAATTCAGTACTACACCAGCCTTACCCAAGAAATCCAAAACCACAACGATGTTTTGGTGGGATAGTACACAAAAAAATCAACTTAAATGTTATCGCGTATTTGCATAGTTTAGAATATATTATCATTAGCAAGGAAAAAACGCTGGCTGAGAATTTCACATACACCGTTTTCCATCTGACTTTGGTGCCAGATATTTCAACGAATATGCTTTCTTTCAACCCCTACAGCATTGACACTCGTATGTTGAATGTTTTATACCTCCCAACACACACACACACACACAACGCAGACACGTATCTCCACTGACAAGAAAAACTCCTGTCATAGAGACAGAACTAAATGCATTCACTGTTAAGGAACAACACTATAAAAACTTCGGTCATAGTTCCACGAATACTTGAATAAAATCAAATTCATAGCATACCCATTCCTTAAAGTCTACATATCACGAAAGCTAACTTTGTATTTTGAATGGATTTAGTTTAATGTTGCCTTCTTTTGGTATGCTGCTTCAAAAACTTCACCGTAGGTAATGTGTGTTTACATAATTAGGACATTACTGGTACATATTTTTTAATGCGTGTCTGTCCGTTCATGAGCAAACCATACAGATATGAAAATGTACAACAAACAATCCTGAGTTAGTTAGACAAAACTTATGTTACAGGAATATGTGTGCTGTGACTTATTAGCCTACGGTGGACACTACATAGAATTAGAATTAAAACTTACATCCTACGTGTTTGGGACGTTTTCATATTAATCATCAAATGCATACACATACTGAATGTTGTTTCTTTACAAACGCCTTTCAAAAATTGTTTCTGCTCTTCTGTACCAAAGTAACAGGTAGAATAACTTTAGAGTGTAGCTGGGAGAAAAGAAATTTTCCCCTCTTATTTCTTGCGAGGTCTACCATTTAGTACAAGATGTTATGGCTCGGTACATTTACTGCTTTGGTTCAAAGCTTCAGCGATAAAAGACGTCTTCACTGGCAAAAGATAGCGCAGGATCACCATACAGGATAATTCACGTACCTACACTAGAGAAAGGTAAGTTCGGCAGTTTTGAAATATTTGAAGATGCGTATCGAGGAGTAGCCACAAGTTTTTCACCCACCTTACTATGAACGACCTCTAAATTAGCATTCTTCTTTGGATGTCTTTTGAGCAGGCCGAGAGGATCTTTGTCGTAACGCATGGCCATCTCGCGGATAAAACCTTGGAAGCGAAGCATGTTGTCTCGCTGCTGTCGAATTCTCCATTTGGTGTATGAAGTGAGTGTCTGGAAGCCCCAGTGTACCAGGAACACGTTGTTAAGTATCTTGAAAGACCAGCCTGCAAGGTACATTTCGTAAACCTGCAAACATTATTGCGTTTATAGAGCAACACATTTGTAGAAATTCATAACATGACTTCAAGTAAATCATCCTATATTTTGTGGCTCTTATTTATTTGTTTTGATTTACTGTGGAGTTTTCTGCAACTCGGCAACATTTTCTCGCAGTAGCGTATGTCCCAGAAAACTGCTAAATTAAGTATACTTATAACTAGAACGATTATATCAGGTTCTAATCCCCATGTATCCAATACAATTTACACACCTGCCATTATCGATGCAGATGAGGGCACTATCCCGTAGACTAATCGGGCACTCTAACAATACTATAAATACAGGTGAGTCTGCAAGAAACAAAATGATAGTAACAAGATTATGTATTGTTTGTGTTTATTCAAGGGCGCCCATAGAAAGGGGGGAGGGCCCCTAATAGATGTTCCACAATGTGTTTTGTTTTGATTTTTTTTAAAATAAAACGTATAGCAAACTATTTGCAGTTTGATGTTTCGTAATCAACGCGGTTTCATTTGTTGAAATATGTCAGTGGCTACAAATTTATACACAGACATTACCCGTTCCTGTTGACATAAACATATATTATGATCTTGGAATCTCCTTACAATCTAAAAGATAGGCGCCCTTGTGTTTACTCGTTATCCTTTAGAACAAGGTTATAAACATATCTTAAAAAACTGGGTCAATATTTCAATAATTTCTCTCCCACTTTTTCACCTACTATACGTAGGCCTAACTGACCGATATTATCACCATGACTTATCGTACCAAGATAGCAGAATAGTACAGATATTATCTTATTTTCTTCTGAAATAAAATGAATAGGTAAAACTGAAGCACTTGTAACTAGCATCGTTAACACCCCTAAAATTAAGGCGTGCAAAGCAGAAGTGGCATAAGTCCAAAATCTTTTATGGGGGGGGGGGGGCAGGCATTTGTAAAAACGTAAAATATAAAGTTTGTATAAACAAAATGGGTGTATTTTGTGAATGATACATACACAAGTAACACTCAACTGCTCAACTCCATCTTTTACTATAATATGGATGTACTTCACTAGAGCACTGAGCGGGATATTGTCTCAGCAGTAGTCAAGTGCTTCACACTACACGATCCTGGATGAACTATGGACTTAACCTAACTCTGGCTCTGAAAATAGGATGCCATTCTACACGCAATTATCCCATTTTGCCAATTTTGGACTTACACCACTTCTGCTCTGCATGCCTCAATTATAATTATATACATATATATAATTTTCTTTTTAACAGTTGTGTAATGTTGAATTATTCTAAAATGAACCTTATTGTTGGTAGTTAATAAGCGATTTCTTTAAAACTTGCAAATAAAACATATACCTCTACAAACACGCAAACCCGAAGGTATTTGGTGTAATTAGAGCTAAAATTATGGGGCAGAGCTATAGATTTTCAACAGTATGTTATAGTTTCAGGACGAAGTTCTGCCGACACACATTTACTCTCGCATTTACTTTTTTGTGTCATATATTTCAGCATATTTATTTATTTTTTATTTCCGGTACATGCTGGCAGAGCATTACCTTATGTCACTGTTCCTCCTGTGGCTGGAGGTATTCTAAGTGCACACTGGATGTTTCAGGAGAACGCCGGGAGAGTATAATATTGCCACGCCTATTATGCGTTCCAATTTATGGGACTCTGCGTTTAATTCCCGGCTGTGCCCATCCTGAATTTAGTTTTCCATGGTTTCCCGGCATCGTTGTAAGCTAATACTGGGGTAATTACTTAACGATGGCCATGGTCGATTCTCTCAGTTCCTGTCACTGTATCTAGATGTGTGCGGTCGTCTCTAATGACGTTGCTGTCGACGAGAAGTAAATTCTACTTACCTTTCCTAATACATTCCACCAATACAGATAAATGCAGGTCTCACACAATCACCGTACCTGCGTGTTCCTAGTGGTGCCATAGCCGATGAATCTCTCGTCGTAGGGCGGAGCAGTCAGTTTCGACACGTATATGGGCTCGTACCAGAACTGGTAGTTGTTGACTGTGTAGGCGACGCCGACCGAGGGCGCCTGCCCCATCTTCTCCCAGTGGTCGAGGGTCGACTTGCGCTGGTTTTCGGGAAAGACTTTAACGTGGAAGGGGCGCGCTCGACCAACCGCCACCAGGTTGAGCAGCTGGCTCTTGTTGGCGGGGCAAGCAGCCACGTCGCTCGCCACCTCGTACACGGGCAGCACGAAGGCGCAGAGCGAGCAGCCGTCCTGGTGGCCTAGGAAGTGCTCCAGTTGCAGCGCTAGCTCTGATGACGGGAACACCATGTCGACGTCGGCGGCCAGCACGTACTTCGTGTGGCTGGTCCTGCGAGCCACGTTGCGCAGGATGTTCTGTGGGTAGAGCAGCATCTGAGTGGAGTTACCGCTGCGACGTACCACCTCCTCCAGGACCACCCGCGGTGCTCTGCTGCAGTCTTCCCTCGCCAGCCATTGACATGTGTCATTTAGCCGTGCCGGCCTATCCACTGGAGTTACCACATGGAAGCTGACCTGCGCACAACCCCCCCCCCCCCAATCAGTGTTCAACTACTACTCACACCTAATTGTTCTATGCCAACACACTCTCAAACTGCTGTGTATGATACGCTCGTTTGCTTACATTACGAGTTAAACGTAAAAAACATACTTTCTAAGACTTGTACCAAAAGTGGCAAGGATGTCTCAGAATAATTTACACTGTCGTATTATTTATACCTCAGCAAGGATTTGCGCGGTCATCTAACAACTCAAGTTCGACCAGGTGTTATAGCATGTGAAATGCCGTAACTCGGTATTAATTATTTCTTAAGCAGAAAAGAAAGGATGATAGGTTTGTGAAAAAAATCGTGATATTTCTTATGACTGGCCATGCCATTCTATTATCATGTATGACATTCACCCTTATTCCTAATAACGCAAGCACGGAATTGGTCTTTCTTAAGGCCACAGGTCCTATTTATGTTATTTTAGTAAGTTTTATTTTTTTAAATCATGAAAGGGAGCATTTATCGAAAAACCGTTACATATGAAGGTTGGAAATTGTTTGTACTATGTAGCCTAAATTTTATCTGAATATAAGTTTGTTAAATTTTGACTTTAAGAAAATGTAATTAGGTCGATAATTTGCGAAAATAATATGAACTTATGTTTTAAAAATTTTGGCCACAAAGTACAAACAATTTCCAAAATTTCTCGGTAATGGTTTTGCGATATCTGCTCCCTATCTGGATTTAAATAAATGATACTCGTCAAACCAGCATAAATAGGAAAACGTGGTCTTAAACGTAAAAGGAAAAATAAGTGTGGGTGATGAACGTGACTAACAAGTACTCAAATAGCCAATGATATTGAGGGCATGTAATCTAGTAGGCCAGACTAAGTTGCAGTGCAGTGAAGTGCGTCTACGTCTAAGAACATGACGCTTGGTTACACTAGGTGATTCCTGCTGGAGAGTCGTACCTGCTCTCTGACGGAGGCGTGGCATCTCCTCAGGTAGGATATGTAGCACAGGGCGAGGGAGGACTCGGTGTCGGGAGAGAAGACGGCCACCGAGATTGGGCCGGTCCAACTGGAGGCTGTGTCCACCAGCCAGTGCAGGTGGTCCAGAGAGGCGTGAGTGGCGATGGTGGCAGGTCGGCTCGCGAGGGTGCGCCACTTGTTGCCCTCAACAACGAACGTATGCACCTCATATCTTGCCGAGTCGTCCAACTCCCCCACGCTGGGATCCACGACTGTCTGCTGCCAACACATGCCACTGTCACTCTCCTCTCCTTACATCACACTGTCGGCCCTTCATACAACACTACAACCCACTATACTACTTATACGTGTGCAGTGTAATCTATAACGCTAGTATCATGCATCATTTACTGTTTCCATGTTACTCATTTCTTGAACAACGAACCAGCAGCAAGATCTTCGCAATACATTGATATATTGGGGTAATGTTTGTCTTTTTACACCTGAGCAAAAAAAATTGTGATTGAAATGAAAATTCATGCATTAAACCCACACGTGAGAATTCAAAGCATTGATTTCAGTATTATGTAATGCGGAAAACCCAACAAACAATACGTGAAACAGTAGATTCCTTGTTGATACGATGTTACTCTTCATTGGGCTAGAATACAAGCATCAGAGTGGTTCATTAGTCGAACAACAATTTTGTATTCTCTCCTGAGACAACCCTCAATGTCATGTAGCACGGCATCGGGCATAACTGGCTACGCAATATACTATTTTGTCGCGAGCAAAGTGGAGATCCTTGCTGACCACGTCACACAAGCATTTCATACGCTCATGTGCTATCTGCGGACGAGCGTTTTCTTTTTGAAATAGTTACCTCAGGGCGTTAAGGGCGCGGTCTACCACAATTTTATAACAATTTTTATGTTTTATTTGTACCAGATATTTTTTTTTTATTATTTTAGTCACAAAATGTGACTAAATTTGGCTCTTATGAAATTTTTTATCTCTCATAGTTTTCGCGTAATGGCTTGTTTAAGTCATGTTTTGCATGTTTCCATTTTTAAGACTACACTAAAACCAACTGATATACCAAACTCAAAAAAAATCACAGTGGATAAAAACATCTCATGCTACAATGACATGCTCTTAAAATTAAAGAATAAAAATTATTTGTATTTTAAAAAATTATTGAATTTTTAAAATTTTTATTTTTAGTTTCAGCATTTTTTTAAACACAAATAATTTTTATCCTCTAATTTTAAGAGCATGTTATTGTAGCCTGCGATGTCTTGATCCACTGTGATTTTTTTGAGTTTGGTATATCAGTTTGTTTTAGTGTAGTCGTTAAAACGGAAACATGCAAAATATGACTTTAACAAGCCATTACGCGAAAACTATGAGAGATAAAAAATTTCATAAGAGCCAAATTTAGTCACATTTTGTGTCTAAAATAAGAAAAAAATATCTGGTACAAATAAAAAAATAGTGATGAAAATTGTGGTAGACAAAGCATGGGGACGCAGGGTATCATCGACTAACTGTTGTGCCGCAATGATACCAATAATCGATACTGCGTGTGACTTGAAATACCTCGTGGCATTCTACAACACACTGCCTGAAAAAAAAATCCTATGTGTCTTTCCGCAGCGTTACTTGGATGAATGTGTAAGCTCGCATTGACGTCAATTACACAACGTGTCATCTGTGACAGTGGAGAGCAGAAGTTAATCACTAAAAATGATGTGACAATCGTTATCACTTCATTTTTCCCAGCTGTGGCACCTTAAAGGCTGCACCATCACTGTAAGTTCTGGTATTTATCGGCAGCACACAACATTTACTCGAACCTTCATGATGAACATGTGTGTATAAAGTACCCATCAAGCCGTAAGCCTACACGCTAAATACAGCTCTTATCGAACACTTTCAAGTGCTGGTAATGCTGTCTGACACGTCTACGAAGCACGACCGGTGTCCGGTGACATTTATTTGCTGTCATGACTTTCGCGTACCTCAAAACACTATGTTTTTGAAGTGGCGTAACCACTAATGTAATCTCGTATCTGTTGTGAATGTAAAATATTAGCGCAAATCTAATAATAACTGCACATTCAACGATGACATGGACATGTAAAAAAATTGCGTTTGATGATGACCACTCTGTTCGGATGCTTTATTATTTTATTTTTACTAAGTTTATCCTTATATTTCATTAAAGTGAATTTTTTATGCGTCAAAATATGTTTTAAAAATGTATGATTGTTTCTGTGATATCGCAATGGAACGTTTTACTACATAGTTGTACGAGGTTATTAATTGATCGATCGCACTTGTGTTCGTGAACCGTGTGTGTATATCTGATAACGGTAACAGCAGTTCCCGAAACGTCGTTCTACAGTCTGTAAAACTACCGTGTTTTGTTTCGTCTCATCGTTGTGTCGTTTCTTGTTTTTCTGTTCGTGTCTGATAACTACTGGTTTTTTTTTTTTTGTTTTTTTTTTTTTTTCGTCTCATCGTTATGTAGTTACTTGTTTTTCTGTTCGTGTCTGATAACTACTGTTTTTTTTTTTCGCCTCATCGTTGTATCGCATGTTGTTTTCTGTTCGTGTCTGATAACTACTGGGTTTTTTTTCGCCTCATCGTTGTATCGCATGTTGTTTTCTGTTCGTGTCTGATATAATACTGGTTTTGTTTCGCCTAATCACTATGTCGTATTTTGGTTTTGTGGGCGTGGGTCGTACATTTTACTGTTTGTTTCTTTGCCAAAGCCGAACCTTGGTTATCTGCCTTGGCGGTGACCGGGTTTTTCTTTTGATTACTGATTTTTTATGTATTATCTGTTTGTCCTAGTTTTATTTGACCCGATTCCATTTATTGAATTTTATGTTGTGTACGTATTCCGTCGACTAAAGCTTAACTCTGCTTATTTATGGTTTTCTATTTTCTTTAGTTTTCTTTGACAGTCATTCATTTCGCAATGGAGTATGTCCTAGCAACTAAATCCAGTCATGCACTCCCATTGCACAGATTATGCCTGTAATTTTCTTAGCGAGTATGGACACTAAATTACACTAGTAGAATTTTATTAATAAATATTAGCATTCTCATCAATACGTGACGACAGCTTTAGCGGCGTATGTTACTCAAGCCGGCGGGCAATGGATTAGACAAAATTTGCACGAACACTCAAGGCGCCTGCCTACTGGCCGTGAGTGAGTGAGAGATTTTGGTCAGCGTTTAACATCGAGGTCTTTAGCGCTGGTGAAGGGGGACATGAGGTGAGTATGGAGCAGCGCTGGAAAAAAAATTGGGAAAACGGGAGATCCCCGAGAAAACCCGCCGACCAACGGCATCGTCCGACCTACTGACCGTGTGTTTGGGAGAGTGAGGCACGGCGCCTGAGGCGGTGTTGACAGACTCATTTGGCGCGGTATCGTCTCTACCGCAAGACTCTGAAACGGTGTGCAGTGGTATCGTAGATCACTTGCCTGATTGACATTTTCAGTGGTGCCCCGTATATATTTACTGGTGGAAAGTTTTATGCTAAAATCCACTGAATGCTTCTACGGTAGTTTCACACGAATTCTGTGAGCAGTTTTTCAGATTTAACATGTTGGAAAACCTTTGAGAAGCTCTAATTTATGTGCTGCTTTGAAACTGCCCTTCAGTAATCGTTTCAAGTGTATTTTATGTTCTTACATTGACACAATGGGCATACGTGGAATACTTTCGTAAGAAAACCTATTTACGAACAGCTGCAACGCATTTTAAGCGCGTAGTAGGTGAGGCCTAACTGGGATTAAACAGAAAGCATTGTGACCTGCTGTGTCTGCTTGCTTCACAGAAGGATGGGGGGGGGGTCGTTGTTCCTCCCGCCCAACAACTAAAGTGTAATATTTTTCTTAGCATGCCCTAGTGTTAAGGAGTCTTGAGGGCGTAAAGTAAAAGTGGGTCATAATGCAGCTCAGGGCTAAACCTCGCATGCTTAGATATGCAGACAAAATTTAAGAAAGAGACCACATGCAACGCGACATTGCTAAGGTAGGGAAAAAACATGGCCGCAATTCGAACCATGTTTACCTCAGATAATAACAAGCTACCCGAGGCTATTCATCAGAACTTTTGAAGCCTTGGTTATTTTTTTCCTTACAAATTTTTCAATGTAAACAGACGCGAAGGAATAATCGTAGTGTATAGTTTTCAACACACTCTTACATTAAGGGGTCGCGATGACCGAATGGTCAGACCATTCGCCTTCCACCAAGGCGATCCGGGTTCGATTCCCGGCGGGGTCTGACCCCAAATATTCGCATCATGAGGAGTCGTGCCGGATGATGCCGCTGGTCGGAGGGTTATCTCGGCGTGCTCTCATTTCCCGCGCCCATTAATTCCAGCGCTGATCCATATTCACTGTGCTTATCACCCCTCACCAACGCCAAAGACCTCTATGTTGAGCGCTGACCAATATCTCTCACTCATTATTTTATTAGTATCAGAAGTATTTATTTATTGGATTAATTTTGCTGATAATACGGTCTTAAAAGGTGTTCATTTACCGTGAACAGGGTATATGGGGAGACTGAAAGAGGAATGACTGAAATAAACACCATTCAAATTCCTCTACAGATAGGATATATTAAACGTGCAAAATAACTTGGTATAAAATATTCTTACGAAACAGAGGGTGGCAAGGCTATGTTTATCTATAGGGATTTTGAAACGCAGAAGAAAAACTGGCCAGGAGGACTAACTTCCTCTGCTGTTCACGTTTGAATTCATTATTAAATACCCTCAGGCTTGGGACATACTACAGCACTTGTAAAGGAAGAACTGCACATCAATTAATTCGTCTTCCCGACCTGAATCCAAAGATATGATTTTTGACGAATATGTTCTGCTGAAAAATCGGGATAAGGAGGAAAACTGCTTTACAGCAAACCGATCTCCGGAATCAGACCAGGAAAACCGACGGCCACAAAGCGTCTAAGAATAGATGCCCTTTGGATAAACATGACGTTAGTACATATCACAGACTTCTGTGGTACATATCCTGGAGCAAGAAAATGTCTCAGGAAAAGCAGGTCATTGGTATGCTGTTGCTTTCCTTCTATGTGCCTAGCTGTCGTGCAATCGTTTCTACCATTCGTACATCTTCGCATCCAAGGCTATCACGTCTCGCTATACTCTTCAAGAAAAAAATTATTATTTAATTACAAAAATTTATATACCTCGTTTTTAAAATGGAGTACAAAGTATGAAATTATTTCTCAAGTGAAAATACTTGTAATTTTTAAAACAAGAAACGATGAGAAAAAAAAGGTAGGGGGTTATATTTATCGGGCATTAACCCAAGTCCCTACCCTATTTATGGCCCTGATGCCAACACAATTACGTTCTGACCTCCACACTTACCTCCTACAAATTTAAGTGTACGCTCGATTCCTTTATTTATACAGGATAAGAGGGTAAGGAGTTCTTCCCTTCTCATTTCAAAATAAGCAAAATATTGGCCTAAATATTGTTAGATACTACTTACTTTATGTGACCACTGGCTGTCCCGTTGCGGCTTCGTCCGCGTGTACTATAGAAAAGAGTAACTATCTTTTAATTACGTATTAATTGATGGTGTCACTATATCCTTTGTATATTTTTAAAATATCAAACATGTAGCTAGCCGTTAAATAATGCAACAAATACAAACAGCTTTATCCACTCCGCTTCCCTGAACCGCCTTGTTTTTTAGTTCATATTTATTTCTCTACTAGCAGTCCCCCACGGCTTTGCTCGTGAGTATTGTTAATAACTGATAATATTTACTTTAATTGAAAAAACCTCTTTGTACACCAGATTGGTAATTCAGTCATCAAGTGTTAGAATGACAAAGCTGAAAGTTGAGCTAACTCTGCAGCAGAATAAGAAGCTATAGCTGACCACGCGAAAATCAGTCTTAAGTTTGTCCCTGCCACTAACAGCGACTTCACCTGGGCCTTATTTATAGCACTGCAAAATTGACGTTGTGGGGTAGTTATAGACTCTTAAAATGTAAGATGGAAATCGAACGAATAACGTCTGATTTATCCTGTGCATAACCATTGGTGACGGTGCCCTCTATTACATACTTTCAAAATATTTACTTGGAGTTTAATGCCATTAGAAAGTTTTGGTGGGAAAAATGTTTTGCGGAAACGAATTTGGTGCCCCAACCTTGGGTTAGTCAGATAATATATTATGTGAGCTGGTGTTGTCGAGGGACCTGAGTGGAAAGTGAGCTGCATTATCCATTTTACCCCTTTTAAACGACTACATGCAAATTGCAGTAATTCGTTCTGCTTTGCAGTTTTTGTTTGTCAGAACTGAACGTTCGCACGCAGCTTTTAACGGAATTCGAGCCCAGAACTTCCCGGAATGTAGAATGAGCTACAAAGAACTGCATCACGTAACGTCGAAATAATTCACGAAAACAAGTTTAACTTAAAAAATAATATATTCCTGTCCTGGTCTAATAGAGATTGCACAATACCACGTCTCGATAATGTTTCTGTAGCGTGAACTCCTATATAATTTATTTCTTGCTGGTCGTGCTTGCTTTCGGATTGTCTGCCTTGAAAGTTCACAAACTTAGTTTTATTCTTAATAATCAAGTTATCTCATAAAGTAAAACAAACTTACATATAAAATTTTAAATACTTATGTAAGCATCACTCGGACGCGAACAACACATCATTATCTCTACTGGTTAGATGGATATCATGGGTTGAATGAAACAATTTTTTTGCGCTTTTTCACCCTTTAGGGTGTAGGATTTCGAAATATTTTAAATTCACATCTCAGACATTGGTATAAATACCCCATTGAAGTGCTAATCATGACGGTAGCCTGTTCAGTCGAATAGAAATCGACCATATATTAAAAAACACGAATGACTCCTGCACAGTACTGAAAGTTCAAATTTTGAAAAATCTAAAAACTATTTTGCGACTATTTTTGTAATCATCATCCTGAAACAAATATTAACTGTTTATCTCGCTGGGTTCGTTAGATATCGAGGATTTATCTAAAACACATTACACTTCTCACCTCCTAAGAGAGTGAAGATCGAAAAACCCTTGAATCACCCTTTAAAATACTTAACTGGTGTCTCTTGGACGTGAAGAACACGACAATAGCCCGTTGGGTTCAAGATATATAGACGATTAATTACAAACACATTTAATCATTTTTCACCCCTTTTCACGTCCTTGGGTAGGGAATTTCGAAAATTCGTGAAATTACTTTTCAGGTATTTGAGTAAGCATCAATCTTAAACAAAAGTCACGTCACTATATAAAAATCAATGGAATCGATATATATCGACAGTGAATCGAAAGTAAATTTTACCCTTTTTTTAACCTCTTTGGGGCCGAATTCGGATAATGTCATAGCCATAGATATAAATAGACCCAGTATGCCGCAACAATATTGAGGCAAAAACAACTTCGCTCCCTAAACAGCTCATTGTGGCCTGTTTTCGCATGCATGCAATTTGAATTTGCTTCATCACGTTGTAAAAGTGGTCCTGAAATGTGTTGCCTACGGCTGTAATAAAAAAGCAGTCAAAGGGACACCAATATCATTCCACAGGTACGCTTTTTTAACCGATTTTAATTCATAATATTTGTATTGCTTGAATTTGCTTTTTTGTTTTGATGTTAAATATCAAGCTCTGTATGTATAGTTGTACTTGTTTTATGCAGATAGTTATTTGCGTATAAAATAACAACACATGGGCTATTTATGTATGCAAAATTTATTGTAACTTAGTTTTGAATATGCCTTTTTTTAATTTTTAAGAACAGATCGCATATTTGTACTTTTTTTCAGCAGATAGTTTCTTTACATGTTAAATACCAGGATTTTAGTTTATTATAGCAATTTATGAGTTTTTTGTGATGTGGTGGTTAGTAATTAATTTGCCTTGTTGATTTTTTTTTCTGATAAATATATTATATAATTTACAGTATATTTGTGCTTGTGGAGATAGTTTCTTGGCACTTGGTGAGTTTAACAAGTAATGGAAACTGTTCATATTTTATTAAAACACAAAAACGTTTAATACTGTCTGGAAAGTAAAACATTTGCAATCTTAAAAAAAAATTAATTTTACTGTCTTTGTACAATTTATTTACAGTGTTACAAATATTTCTGTCAACTTTACACAAGCTGGTAGGCTGCCTTATATTTGTCAGTGTACTATAAATAGGTTGCATAATGCAATTATTGCAAAATTCTTTGTACTGTATTCGGTGGAAGCAGAAATATGTAGAAACAGGGGCTTTGCTGACTCATAAATTTTTTCATCACAACATGCTTGAAAATTTAAGTTCTTGTAGACAATTTTGAGTATATACAATAGCAGTACCAATTTCTTAGCTTTTTTACATTTATATTATTGCTTACACTTTGTTTTTTTTTTTTTTGAAATTCTGGAAAAAAAGGTAAAATTTGCGACTATACTGCAAATTATATTATCCTTACACTACAGTACAAATATGGCGATTGAGCTGGTAACATATGAGGAGGTTAGAATGAAAGTGAAGAAAGTCATGATTGCTTAGTTTTGCAGGATAAAGTGTTTTTTTTTTGTAGGAACTCATAAAACGATTTTTTAATATGTTGACGCAGCCCTTACTTAACTCACTTTATATTTAAACATGGGGCATACAAATAAAGCCAATATACGATAACCACAATGTATTCAAATTAGTGACTTACTTCACTTTCATTTTTACCCCTCATATAATTATGCCTCTATCAATTGGGCTTTTTTTTTTTCTTAATTTTCATTTGCCTGACAGAGTGTGACCAAATTACACATTATCAACTCAATCACCATGTCTGTGGGGGCTACGGTGGACGAATGGTCAGACCATTCGCTTTTAAGGGGGCGGTTCATGCCAAATTTTTCATTATTTAAAAATTGTTGTATTTGCACGATATAGTGTTTATTTTGTAGACATATGTGATGTCTATGTTTTGCTTACTGGAATTTTTTTTGTAACTTTCATAGTTTGTATGTAATGGCATTTCATAGTCGAAATTTGCACATTTCTGTTTTATGCATTTAATCAAAACCAACAAACTCAACAACATGAAATAATTCACACTGAAAAACAATGGCATTGGCTATAGCAACACGCGTATAAAAATACAGATGTTAAAATGTTTGCATTTTTAAAAAATTACTGATGTTTACAAAACTTTATTTCAAATTCAATATTTTTTTTTTAAATACAAACATTTTAGCTTCTGTGTTTTTATACACGCGTTGATGCAGCCCATGACATTGTGTTTCAGTGTGAATTATTTCATGTTGTTGAGTTTGTTGGTTTTTATTAAATTCATAAAACCGATATGTGCAAATTTTGACTATGAAATGCCATTTTATACAAACTATGAAAGCTACAAAAAATTCCAGTAAGCAAAACATACACATCATTTATGTATGCAAAATAAACACTATCTCGTGCAAATACAACAATTTTTAAATAATGAAAAATTTGGCATGAACCGCCCCCTTAACCAAGGCGATCCGGGATCGATTCCCGGCGGGGTCGGTCCCCGGATTTTCGCATGTGGGAATTGTGCCGGACGATGCCGTTGGTCGACGTGTTTTCTCGGGGATCTCCCGATTCCCCCGTCCTTTCATTCCGGTGCTGCTCCATACCCACCTCATGTCACCCTTCACCAGTGCTGAAGACCTCGATGTTAAGCGCTAACCAAAATCTCTCACTCACCATGTCTGTACTGTAATGAAAAGTAAATAATATTTGAGGTATAATCGCAGATTTAACATTTTTTTGCTCAGAATTTCAAAAAGGCGAAAAATAATAAAATTCAATATGGCGACTGAAACTGAGCCTTAAATTAATTCGGTACCTGTTACCTGTATGCTGGTCCGGAGCCAGCTTAAAGAAACCTCTCTCGTTCCCACGGTGTAACTTAGCCAGTATTTTGTATCAGACTAAATTTGATAAAATAATTTAACTAACTGTATTCACATTATATATATAAGTGTATAATATTACAATGCAGGGGTATAAATACAGTTGTGAGCATTATGAAAAAAAATTATTAATCAAGCTTAAGTTACCTACAACCCCTATCGTTAACAACACTTTTGTTAAGTTTACAATTTGGTTTTGAAAAATAATTTCATTATATACTCTTGACCAAGTACATGTAATATTTCACTGGGATTGGATATGAAAATATTACATTTGCTTTGAACACAACGTGGGTTGTGTCTTAATTCACCTTCTCAAAGACTGGTTTAATGTAGTAGGAAAGTGAATTATAGGTTGGACAAAATATTACAGCCAAATTTACAGAAAGGCCACTATTACACAATAGAATATAGTCTATAGCCAATGACATAACTACTGTCTCATTCATTAAAAGTTTTGGCAGTATGATTGTTATTACCCAAGTCTTAGTACCATTTTATTTTCCAGAGCATAACTGGACGAGAAAAGTTAAGACGTTTAATGGATCCCAACAAAACCTACTATTTAGGCAGTGCAGTATAGCTGTACCATTGAATTTATTTACAAGTGTAGGTTATTGCAGCAAACAGAAAGGTGCCAAATTTTCAAACATGACGTAAACATTAAATATATTTAAACCAGTGTTGTATTCCTTTAATTAATTACCAAAAGTATTAACCACAGACGTGTTTTGAGTACAAAGTAAACAACGTCGCACAGTGTAGTAGTACCATATTTCTTGTACGATTTTGCATTAAACCCAAATAAATGGGTATATAGTGTGTAAAAAATAACTTGCATTTTATGTCTAGTACAAGAAATCAGACTTTTATAATTAAATTCCTTTACATTTAACACGTCCACACCTGAAATAAGTCATAAACCCTATCTTCCACAGCAAAAGCGGGCCACAATCAGCTGTTTTGTTTTGGCCACACATCGGTAGTGTATAGAGTATAGCCTACGCTCGGTCTATCCGTAAATATGTCGTTGGATCAACGTTGGATAATGTATTCAATAGTCTATGGGATATTTACAAAAGCAACAATCTAAAGCAAAGAGCACTTCGATATCTCGATTGGGTCGATAGATATAGAGGAATAATCGAAATCGTATTTCACGTATTTTCACCCCCTTAGTTTTCGAAACGTCTTCGAGTCCTGTCATAGGTATTTGTATACGTAACCAATTAAAATAATAATCACGACGATAAGCAATTGTGTTTCGGTAATATAGACAATTCATAAATAACACACTTTGTCCGTTTTTACTGCTTGAGGGTCGAATTTTTAAAATTCCTAAAACTACTTTTTGGGTATTTACGTAAGCAACATTTTGAAGTGAATACCAACTCTCTATCCCGAAGGGTTCGATATATAACGATACTTGATCGGAAACACATTTAAGATCTTTTCACCCCATTAAACACCGAGTTTCTAAAAATCCTTAAAATGGCTAATATGCATTTTTATGAGTGTCCTATTAAAGTAAAAATCACAATGATAGGCCGTCGGGTTCGAGCTCTATCGACGTTTCTTCGGAAACACATTTCACCGCTTTTCACTCCCTTAACTATCGAACTTCTAATAATCCATTCTTAGTGGGTGCCTACGGGCCAAGGGGAAGCTTCCCTCAAAATTTCTTGGTTCTAGGTCCAGCGGTTTGGGCTGTGCTTTGACGAGTGAGTGAGTCAGGACACTTCATTTTATATATTAAGATTATAATCAGTAACAGAGTCTGTTGGAGAGCAATAAACATATAGATTGCAACTTTTTAGTTATTTCTCCGTGGTAAATATTCACTTTTCGGGAATCCTGTATCATTTTACTACTTTTCATATCCGTAATTGCCGAATTTAGAAAAATCCTAAGAGTTCTGTTTTTAGATATTTACGTATGCTCCATTTTAAAGCAAAATCCACCTCGATGTCTCAAATGGTTCAGGAGATACGGATGATTAATTGAAAACACGTTTCATTTTTTACCGGCTTTCAAGAACGAATTTTGAAAAATCCTAAAATTACTTTTTACACATATACATGAGCACCATTTTGAAGCAAAGATCACCTCGATATCTTAAGTGGTTTAAGAGAAATAGAGGATTTATCGAAAACACATTTAACGGCTTTTCACACTCTTAATTTCCGAATTTCGAAAAATTGAAAAATTATGAAATATGCTTTTGCTTAGGCGATGTTTTGAAGTAAAATTTTAACGGTATATTATCAGGTTACAGAGTTATCGATAATTTCGCGAAACCACGTTTTGCTTCTTTTCACACCTTTAATTTTTGATTTTCGAAGAATCCTTCCTTAGTGGATGCCTACGCCGTGATGGGAAGCTACGTTGAAAATTTCACGATTCTAGGTCCAGCGGTTTGGGCTGTGCGTTGATGAGTGAATGAATGAGTGGGACACTTCATCGCTATATATAAAATGAAGTGCCACACTCACCTTAATATTTTATGCCTGTGCGAGGCTACTTTTTTTTACTGAAATTATTGGGCCGTGAAAGGACAGGTGTTGTCAGTAAAAACAGACGACGTCAGATAAACAATGAAGCAAGTCTCAGCCAAACAAGTTACTCTTTGTTTACCCGCATACGAAGCGGAGATAGCTTTAGTTTATGAGGAATATTTTGTAATAAACTATTAATAATCACAATGAAGCTATGTATAAAATAACAGTTATACTTATTATTTGTAGAGCCAGAGTATGTGAGGAAAAATTAATGACAAATATTCACTTCCTCGAACAGCAGAACATTGAGCAACAGCTAGCCAAGAAATGTTCACACACAACAGGAAACAACGAGGACGAAAAGTGTTATCTGTGTTCCGATTATCAAAACCTATAAACTCTACTGGCAGTAAAATACAGTTACGAAATTGCTTTATAACCTCAGTACTGTACTATAAATTCCGGAAACCACAGCAAGAGGGATAAGTGGAGAAATGCAATGGTGGGCAGGGGGGAGGGGCAGTGGACTGCCGTGAGAGAAGTCGTCGGTCAACAGCAACGTTTGGCAATTTTCATTCGTTCAAAAATCTTAGTTGACTCTATCGTAAGTGGATCGCTTTTGTGGGAGGCAAGATACGATATAGTCAAGCGGCCTGTCGTGGTTTGTTGCTTTCAGCATGTAACTTCTATTCTTATTGTGCTTATGTTGTGAAACTCATTTGTTTACGGTACTTGCGACATTCGTGGAAATGTTTGTGAGAGTATTAAAATAACTACTGAAGTTCTGGATGCTGTTATTCACAGGTTACCTCTAGTTTCATACTTGATTACATACAACTACGATAATCTTCAACGACATAGAAGACATTGGTAATACTGAAAAAGTTTCTTTGATAATTAAATTTGCTTTCTATGATCGTACTGTAGAAACAGTTAAATGCAAAGAAATTTTATAAATAGTTAAAATGTTTTAAGTTTAGCTATCAAGCATAACTCACCATTGTGAGAGGGGGAGGAAATTTAACAATTATTTTAAATCATTTATTTCCGAATCTACTAGTTAAACATCAATAACAGTTTACACTTATTTTCGCTTTTCACTACAGACAGAAAACCAAGTTAACACGTCCTTACTGTATGTTGGCACATTCCGTATTATTTTCTCATTGTTTCTCAAAATGCACATAGTTCGATATTTTGATTATTACTCTAGAGGTAGTCAGTCAGTGCTCAACATCGAGGTCTTTAGCGCTGATGAGGGGTGATATGAGGTGAGTATGGAGCAGCGCCGGCATGAAAGGGCAGGGGAATCGGGAGATCCCCGAGAAAAATCGCCGACCAGCGGCATCATTCGGCACGATTCCAACATGTGAAATTCTGGGAGCTGACCCTTGCCGGGAATTGAACGCGGATCGCCTTGGCCTGACCATTCGCCCACCGCGACCTCGGTTACCCTAGACTAAATTGGCTTAGGAAATACAGATTTTTTTTTATTTATTTGCAATGCAGTTCAAAATGAAAAATAAAAAATAAAAAACGCCGTATTTTTTTCTTAAAAGTATAGCAATATTAATATGTTTCAAACCGATAAGTCACTTTTTCAAAGTATTCCGAAACTGAACGAAATTTCGTAACTTTAAACCACGCGATCTTCTTGATATGTAATATTACAAAATTTAATTATTATCTTGAATATTTGCGTTACGCAGTCCATAAAAATCTAGACTTATTTGAAATTAAGAGCTAAACCAACTTTATAACTATTCATTATATTTACGATACTGCAATAAGTAAGTTTAAAATAATTACTGTCAACATTAATTAAATTATAATACGAATGAAAGTTATGTAAATTTAAATCAAGTTAATTGATTGAATCGTCCAAATTTTACCTAGATTTTCTGCTACTGTATGTCACATTCTGAGATAATAATCATCAGCAACAAAGACAATTTATTTATTTACTTCAGTAAAATATACATGTTTTAAAATAAGTTTTCGCACTTAAAGATAAAATAAAGAAAAGTTTACTTTGCTATACTATTATGTAATTAGTATTTGATAACGAGCATTAATGTTTGTGTACATAGGTCGTAACGAGTTATTTTTTGCTGGTAGCCCGGTAGACAAATTTCAGTTCATATGTTTGGATCCATAACCGGTAGGTGTTGCGGAGGTGCCGAAAAGTCGTCGTTTCGGTTCAACCCGCCTCCCACCCCTCCCAATGCATTTTCCACATGTCCTGACGCGACTCAAATATTTATATTTTTCTCCACCGTGTCGGTATAAATGTGGTTGGAAGTTCAATAAAATCAGGATGTCTCAAAGTCATATGCCTCCGTCACTACGCTGGCCACTCGTCCAGGCCTGACCAGTGCAGAGAATCAACAGATAGGAGTTCGTTCAAAACCGCTGAACATGCGTGAGAGACATCGGCTTAGGAAATGCACCCTAAGAACCTTACACGCGTGCATACTCATTTCATGTATTACACAACATTTTCAGCTTATCTTCTCACTGTAGAAATTAACAAAAGAGGGTGTTGTTGCGGTTCTTTTAAAGGTGTTCAAGTGGGGAAACATGCTCATACTGTTAGTTTTATAGACGTTGCTTGGGAGTGCATCTTCCTCATACGAAAAAAAAAATTGCTGAGTCAGATTTCCCACAAAGGCATTTTTAGTCAAATTCTGCATAATTTTACTTCATAAAAAAAACAGTAAACGTAATGAAATAAAAAAAACACATCAAAACTACGTGTCTCGGTCTACGGCTTGAAGCACATAAAAACCCATTTCAAAAAAATGTAATGAAAATAATTTCGAATATTTGCTAATTTTTTTGTTAAATGTAGCAATTTTTTTAAAATTCAAAAATATTTCATAATGGGTTTTATATGCTTCAAGCAGTATATCGTGACATGTAATTTTGATGGGATTTTTTTTTTAAATCTCATTATGTTTACCGGTTTTCAAGTTTTGTATGCAGTAAAAATATGCTAATTTTGACTTTGCAATGCCGTTATGGAATACCTGGCTGATATATATGTATATATAATTTTTGTAAACGGAAAATGTACTCTCAAAATATGTATACTAATCTAACCCTATGTATTTTATACAAATGTAAAATTATGACCTTTCCCCAACTGGGGATACAGAATTTTGTAGAAAGATAGAAGCACGTAGATCACACCTTCATTATTGTTAATACTAAGTGATGGAATAACCACATAGTGTCTTATAGTCGAACTATCGGAGAGCTGACACAGCCAGAGTTTAATTTTAGTGCTCACAGCGGAAAAATTTTGTTGTCATCACTTAAACACTGTCACCAAAAAAATAATTTCGTGTTTACTACAGAATAATTTGGCAGGGACTGTTTATTATGTTATAGTAGGACTAGTAAATTGTAGCTATAGGCGGTTCGTGATAAAGTGAGCACTTAAAAAAGCCCTGCTAAATTTCTATGTTTAGCGAATTCATACCTTTCCGCGTATAGTCAGTACTGGATCCAAACAATTTTGTAAGGGGAACAAAGAGGGATTACAACCTCCACATTATCCCCCCTACCCCAAATTGGTTTTCTCCGAATTTTACGTTAAGACAAGTAAAATACTGGGTGGAAAAATATTTACTACTGCTGTAATACTGATTTCGTTTTAACAATGTAAAAATTGAAGTTTTGCTATGCAAAAAATCTGTACTTATTACAAAATAATTTATATTAATTTCTTTGTGGCCAATATTAACTTAATTAGCTTCTTCTATACGGATAGTCTTATTCTGTCCTACATTTCTCAAACAAGACGGGACCGGACTGCCGCATCTTAGATATGCCGCCCGGTGCACATGCCCCCTCTTGCCCCCATCTACATCCAGCACTGTGCATAGTGACTAACGACGTGAAATACCTTAACTCTCTGGATGTTAACGCGTGTAAGATACTTTGTGTAGTCGAAAGGAACCTATACTATTTGTTAAAAAAAAAGTTATTATTTATATAAAACACAATCATGCCGAATTCAGTAGATTTTATTTCAGTGTCGTTTCATTCGAATAAGGAAAAAACACGGGACTACATTCAGTTCGCTGGCAACCGTATACAACGAGTAGAATTATATGCGTTAATGGGTAGTTATTTTTTTTAAGGTTAAATCTTTAGTGTTGACTGTATCCCGAAGGACGTATAGTGAGGCTGACGGAATAGTGTGTGCGAAGAGTGAAGTTAGTGTAGGAAGTGGCTTGCCTGTGGAACGCTGGTACTCACCCCTCGCGCAGACAGCACGGGGGATGGCGGGCCTGCCTCCCTCTCATAGCAGTGCAGCAGTAGCAGCAACAGTGGTAACACCAGCACGACCGGTAGCATACGGCGGTCCTTGTACAACACCCGCGACCAAGCCAGGCGCATTACGATCGCTGTTGGAAACGTGGGTCAATCCTTCTTGCACCGCGCTCTTATCGTCCCTCTACTGTCGCTGCTCGCTTCCGCTGAACTGGCTCGCAATGATACCGACATTTCCGCTCCTGGCTCGCACACTCCGCCACTTCTTATTCTCGTGCTGCTGCGGTCTTCTCCGCAGAAAACTGCCACCTCAGTTCTGACGTCTGTCTGACTTTCCTCGTCTATACAGGCAGATATACGACATCGTATATCTCTCTCGCTGCAACTTATCGTGCTGGATGTTAGTGAGTCCAATGTGATACTCTACTCTTTGTTTGCACGTGTACTGCGCACTTTTATAAAACGTCATGGTTCTACACCAAGGCCGAGATACTCCTCCTATAGCTGGCAAAGTTTCATTCATGAAAATTAAAAAAAAAATTTTACTATGATGTCAAGAATGTATTGAAAATACGCTAAGAAATACTAGCCTGAACTTGTGTTAACACTTTGAAGATTATCCCCAAATACTGCTCTGGGAACACTACGATTAAAAATTTTTTAATTTCATAGGCGTGTGCAGAACGGGACTAGTGGTGGTGCCAGACTACATCCCCCACCAGGTCCTATAAATGATACACGAATAAAAGAGTAAAAAGTAATATTATTGAAATTACGGCAATGCAGCTTTACAGTAGGAATAACAAAAATATTTCTTCAGTATATAATAATTCACTAAGCATCAGTATATTTAAAAGAATGAAATTTATTTAAATTTGTAGTGTATATATTTTATACTAGATTGTTAAAAAAATTCATTTAAATACTAGTTTATTGTTCCGGAATAAGACATTTTAAAAACCTTAAGGTAATGTGCTAACATAAGATTCTAAATCAAAGGGCAATACTTTACTCAGAACATTTTTGTAATTTGTTATGCTGGTGAAATAAACGAAATCATGCCAACTATAATATCGTAATCGTGGTGCCAAGGTACCTGCCTTGCTCAAGCCTATTATTACAATATTACTTTTTAGTATTTACTTTAATGATAATATATATTGTAAATTCTGTTACATACTGATTACCATTTTAATTTGGCAACAATCAACTCGTTATTACATTTGCGGACAGACAACTAGTAACGAAGTAAAGTTCAGCGGGAGAATCCAGTAACTTCAGACTCACTTTGGTAACTTAACAAAATCAATTTTTTAAAATATTTATTTATTTGATGTACTTTAACATTACAAAATTGATAAGCAAACTTAGAAATTAAATAAACAAATACCAACTATTACCGACACATTATATTACATGTCATGTGTCTTCAATGTGTACAATTTCGGCCTCTCCGATGGTGAGGTCCCTATCCAGCTCTGTAATTTACCTAGGCACAAGTTCGCAATTGAAGGAATAAGATGACGATACGAGTCTCAATTGCTAATTTTTTTTAAAAGTTTTATATCTATTTATGTAAAAAAATTAAAAAACTTAATCGATTTGACATCTCCGTAAACTACTGTCGGAAATCTTTGAAGCAATGTTTATTAGCGTCGAGCAAAATTATTTGTAGTTAATAAGTTAAGTTAAGTTAAGCTTGCTTTGTTGTCCGTTTACTGTTCGGTATACATTGTTACAATGCAGTACCGAAACAATCTCTGTATACAAACTGAAGTGTCTCACTCATTCACTCATTCATTCACTCACTCTTTCACTGGCTCACTTATAATCGCACAACCAAAATCGCTGGACTTACAGACATGAAACTTTGAGGTTGGCTTCCCCTCACGCCATAGGCACACACTAAGAAGGAATTATTCAAAATTCCAAAATAAGGAAGGGAAAAGCCGTAAAATGTGTTTTCCATCAATCCTCGATAACTATTAAATCCGTTGAGATATTGAGGTGATTTTTGCTTCAGATTGAAGCTTACATGTATATCTAAAAACTTATGTAGTGGTTTTTTTAAGATTCAACTTCTAAGGGACTTAAAAAACAAAACGTGTTTTTAAAAAAGCTTCTGTATTTCTTGTATTTGTTGAGTTATCAAGGTAACATGTGAGTAAACCCCTAAAGAAGATATTTCACGATTTTTCAAAATTTGACCATTTAGGGGATGGAAATATGTAAAATGTTATCGAAATACCGAAAAACAGGAATGGCCACGGAGAAATAAGTTGTTACTTTTTGCCTTCCTATTGACATACACATACCTATTTGGGCACAGGAGTAGTGACTATATGTATGTTCGAGTACATTAAACATTTTTCATAATCAAAAATTTTAAAAGTAAATAAATAAAATAATATATTTCCTCAAAATGATCGAAAATAGAGGTATTATTCCACAATTTACAAGTCAATAATTTTCGAATAAAATCACCATGAAGCTATGAAAATATTGTTAAAACATAAATATTTAATCACAGAGTAATAATTTTACATTATCTCATATGTGATAAAGTTACAAAAAAATTATAAAAAAACATTGTTAAAACACAAAAATTTACTTTTAATGAAATAAATAGAATGTATATGCTTATTACCGTAATCTTTCATTCCATAATAAACAAAGCCCATTTGTTTACTACTTGCATATTGTAAAACTTGATCAGTGAATTTTCGAACATATCTGTCTGGCAATATTAATTTAAAATTTTCCGAAAATGCAATTTTCAAATTCGTGAGTATTTTCGTATGGATTTAAATCACAATATACACTAAGATCAACGTCAAATAATTCAAAATTTGCTTCTTCCTAAAAATTTTATTTCATATCGTTTTTATTAACAGCTATTGTGATGTTGAGATAAACTCTTTCTTCTCGAACAAAACCACTTACAAAATGAAAATTATGATCAACATAATGACTGTCCAAGATTTCTGTCACTTGTTCCATTTAATAAATTAAAATATAGTAATGTTTAATAATAACAACTTTGCATTATTTTATTTCATCATATCAAATACTAATAGGGTACATTATGTAATTATTTTTGCGATTTTAATACTGCAGTTCGTTCAGCTAAATCAACGTCTATTAATTCCACCTTGTCATCTCTTATTTCTAAAACAATTATCTTCCACTTTTGCTGTTTGTATTGGAAAAAACAATGGATAAGATGGTTCGTAATAAATAGTTTCACCAAATGCAACATTCGTTTTTAATGTAGCAATAATATTAGTTTTTCTATGATTGTGTTCATCATGTTTCATAATCATACCATTTGCTAGATTGCAGTGAGTGTATATCACTTCAAATTGAGCAATTTTAACTATCTTATAAGCACAATGAACTTAATTTTTATAAGACTTAATTTTCTGTGAAACCTAGCAACCATTAATTGAATCCAATTTACCAAACACCAGTTCAAAAACACATTTTACTTTTACTCTGTTATCTTATCTGATTCGATGGATGTATTTTCTTTCACACCTGTATCATTTTGTTAAATGGTGGGAATTTTTGATAGCTTTTCCAATATCTTCTATACTATATTGATTAGTTGGAATTTCAATTATATTTTCTGTCCCATTTTGATGTTAATTTTAGACATATCATGTGTTAGATATGTAGTAGAGAACTTAATTAAACCTACAGAGTGCTCCTCTATTTGTAATTGATAATGGGTTCTTTCTCTTATTATAGATTTAATGTTCGTTAGCAAAAATACTTTACTCATTTATTATAAATAGTATATTACAAGTAAAATTAATACTAAACCTAAAATGACAGACTGGGATGTAAAAATAAGAATACCCGACAATATTATTTCAACAAAACGACATAAGAAATTAGTACCAAATAACATAAGAAGTCGGGTCGTTGGTTCTTCAAATTACAGAAAAACTATACTTATGATAGATAATTTTACATCCGCTCCAGGATGGTTGAATTTTGGTATTCTATACGTATGTTCGAGATGTTTAAATCAACCAAAATATAATGCTTTAAGAGGAGATACTGAAACAGCAATTAAATTAATTAATGAACCAGTAGCATACGTTTTCTCTTCGAGCAAAGGAATGGCTAATGTTGATGGATGTTGTAACGATTCTGTTGTTTTTTATGATGTTATACCAGATAACCAATATATGATAAGAGACTATTTTACTAGTGGTAGGCATAAAAATATTGAATGTTTTTATGCATCTCAAAATTACTCTTAAGTACTGATACAACTAATATTTGCATGTTTAGACAAGATGATACAAATCTTAAACTTATTCATACCGATTTTGTATTTTGTAATTGGGTGATATTCATACAATCTTCAAGGTATGATATTATTTAATTTACTGTTTCATACATCACAGAAATGTTTTCTGTTTGATTACTGGCTACATAAAATATTTTTTTCATTAACATTGAATTTTCCGACTAAATATAAAATGTATTCTGTTAGATTGATAATACTTTAAATTTACAGCATCGTTAGGTGCAATTGGATCACCCACATTTCTTTATATTTTATCTTCGAAATCCACATTGTTGTCTACTTCTAAGTATGGAAGGAAAACTTTATGTGAGGTTCTTTTATTTCTGGTTTATGTTGTTTAGAAAACATTGAACTGCGAGCTTTTAACAAAATCAGAAGTATCAACAGCAACATCACTCTTGTGTTTTGATTCTAATTCGCTAATTTGATCTTTAATCCAAGATTTTGTTGAAGAATTTCCAAATATATCTATTATTTACTATATAATTTTTCTTGTGTTATATCCTTAAAATTATTAAAATTATATTTATTCTATTACCATTTCAATAAATATATTTGCCTCATCTTGTATATAAGATATCTCAACTTTAAAGAATATCGTCGGTCTCTACTTTAAAAGGACCACTCTTTCCTACAAGCATATCAGGCATACCAACAAGTTTTGATTTAAAAACTGCATCGGCAATGATGTGATATTTTCCGATTATTATTAGTAATTCAGTTACCCTTCCATACCTCACAAACATGTATTCACTTTGATTGTTGCTCAAGTATCTCTCTCGGTGTATTTTCTAAACAAATAAATATTATTCTCTGGAAAATAATCATAATTAAAAAGCGCATCATAATTTTGTAATTTAATATTTATTTCTTCTATTTTTGATTTAACAAATTGACACAAATTTTGTGATATATCAGTTATTTCTTTCGTAAAATAATCTTTAGTGTGTATAATTTTCATACTGTAAATCACAATAATTTAAAAGCGACTAATTTAAATTGAATAATTTTTAAGTTATTTCTGTATCAATGTACATTTAGTCCCGTGTAATTTATTGGTAAATTCTTTTTCTAAGAATAGTTTATTAACAGCATTTTTTCATCACTTGGATAATCAACTCACACAATTATGTATAGTCTGTAACACTAATATAACTATATGTAAAACTAATCAATTTACTTGTCCAGGTTTGTAAAGCAGTATTACAATCTTGTGTTTGTGCTTAGTGTTTATCTACAAACGACGATTTTATTGAATCTTCACATTTTTGTATTTTTAAATTAATGAATTTGTTTACATGTTGTAGTTGATCATTTAATTCTTTATCTAAAATTGTTTATTATCGGCACATATTTCCTCAATTAGATCATCAACTGATACAATTCTATGGTTTTTAACATTGATATAACTTTCAGTTAAACCAAAGTATTT
This sequence comes from Medauroidea extradentata, assembly GCA_003012365.1. NCBI lineage: Eukaryota > Metazoa > Arthropoda > Insecta > Phasmatodea > Phasmatidae > Medauroidea > Medauroidea extradentata. The sequence continues at coordinate 35,850 of PNEQ01096168.1, forward strand.
TACCTGTAAATCTGAAATTCTTTTATTAACCTTTGAAATGCTTTCCTCAACATTTGTTTTTAGAGCAAAAGTGTCATAATTTGTTTTTAAATCTTTAAGAAAAGTATAATGTTTTGATTCTAAATCTTTAAAAATTTTTATCACACTTTGAGTTTATGCTTGAAACACTTGTATTAATACCTATAATAAAAGTATCAAACGTTGATTCTAAATCTTTAACAATATTATCACATTTTGAATTTATATCAGAAACAGTTGAACTAAATTTTTTTATTTTTAAGTTTAAAATATTTTCCTGATTGACTCAGAACAATTATTTTATTTTTAGAATTTTTAACCGAATGGACTAAATTTTGTAATGTATCATTTATTTCTACATCAAATTCTATTTTAGCGTCATGTAATGTATCAGTTATGTATTTATTAATACTACTTATAAAGTCAATCCAATATTTCATTAATACATTTCCAAAGTACATTTCCAAAGATATCAATTATTTATTAATAAAGGAATAATTTTTGAAAATTTAAAATTATGATATAAATGGTTTGTACTACCACACATAAATGACCTCTTATAAAATCATAAAAATGTTGTGTTCTATCATAATTTTAAAGTATGTATGTATGTATGTATGTGTATATATGTATGTATGTATATATGTATGTATATATGTATGTATATATATGTATATATATATATATATATATATATATATATATATATATATATATATATATATATATATATATATATATATATATATATATACATACATACACACGCGCACATTTAAGATATTAAACTAATTTACGCCATAGAGTGCCTACAAATGAGTAAAATAAAACTATTATTATTATGCTGTTGTTCTTTCCAATAACAAACCCAATGTGTTCCAGAATTTTTAGAAACATCTAATAGCCCAGGAATATTAAGGTTGAATCTTAAACAAATTCTTAGCAAACTAAATTTTGGTGCAAAATGTTCAGAATAAATCCCTTTATAACATATAAAAAGTCTCTAAACATATAAATGAAGCTTCATGTATATTCGAGCAAGAGTGTGTTAAGTGTCATTATAGGAGTGTTTTCGTAATTGAGCCAAGCAGTACCGTTGTTTAAGACACTAAGAAATAGTATATTTAAACTCAATTTTAGAAATCTTACATTTCATGTGTAATAGAATACATATCAAGAAATAAACACTCAATGTTGTGGATAATATACAAAATATGCTGCGGCGATGTGAAAAGTATTGTAAATCTGTACCTGAAAAACATGTTTTGCGAGCTTTTTTAATACCAAACGATACTATTTCCAAGAATCAATATAATACATCAATAAAATGTTGTATGATTGTTAGAGGAACATCTTATTAATGATTCCTGTGGAACACACACTGAATTATTTTACACATGCACACAAACAGACATACACTTTTTAGTTTGAAATTTGGGAAATAAAACTTGAAAGTTGCATGAGCATTTCTTAATCACCTATGTCACTTCCTCCTCAAAAAGTCCATCATCATCATTCAGCATAGCACTTGTTTAAATAGATCTGCCTCAAGAAGTATATTGCTGCAAAACTCCATCTCTGTAGTGGCCACTCATGGAAAAACAATGGAGGCCAGTAGATCGACACTGACAAACTCTCTGGCAGCCTTTTTTGCAGTTGCAGCTAATAAGATCGAGAAGTTCTTCAGGAGCCGGAGTCAAGACACATGATAGGGATCAAATGCCGATTTTTAATTTTCCATCCCTAGTTAGTGGCATCCAAATGGTTTCCTAGCCAGTGTTGCACTTGTAGATATACATGGAAGAAGTTTTGACGTTCCGAGTCGCTAGTAGGTGGTAAACTGGATAGATCAAAATGATCTCTCTTGTTTTGTTTGTTGGTGACAAGTTTACAATAGAGTAAATATCTAAGCTCATTGAGGCTTTTGCATTTTTCGCCGTTGTAGAGTGCTAGGAGGAAGTCTTCGCCCACTGACGCAATTTCATTAGGAGTTACGGATGGTTCACAGAAGAGTCGTACTTTTCTATTCAAATTTGTGTTTGAACTCAAAATTTTGTAAACCATTTTATTGCCTTTCTTGAAAATAGCACTTGTGTCGGTATCAGATACAGCAAGCAAGAAGAGTATAGTATCTTCCGTATCCTTACAAGCATTCTACAGTTCCGAAATGTTAAACATTTTTTGTGGTTTTTTAACATTTCCAGGCTCTAACGTAGGTTATACATGGCATAGTTGTTGTTTGCGAGAGCAGTTAGTAATATTAAGATATCAGTGTCATTTGCAACAACTACAACAGACTCTGCTTCTCTGGTTTGAGATATTGCATTAGTGACTACTAAAACATACGCATCTGCTGTTGCCTGAATCACACTAATTCGAGCAATCTCCAATTTTGATGAAATTAGTGAGATTTGTTGTACTTTGTTACTAGCATTTCCTAAGAACTCTTCCTGACTTTTCGAATGTAAACTTTCTTCCACCTTCAAGTTTACAGAAGTTTTCTTTGGGCTTCGACGTTTCTGCTTTTCATACTTTGTGTTTGGAGCACCGCCATAACCGTTGAAAACAACAACGGAATTTTTGTATCATGAACTTACATGTGTAACATATTTTTCACGGGTATTGCCATATGTAATTACTTTCTCAGGCCAAACAAGATTGTGAAGTAAAAACCCACCATCGATGATATAGCTTGGATTTTTTAGTGCTGTATTTACACATGGAACTTCGGATTCAAAAATTGTTTTTAGAATAGATTTCTGAGTCTTCCTCATAGAATCATCATCAAAAAAAGCAGGAGCCCATGGTGCTAATTCGTACTAAAGAAGCTTAGCGAAATCATCCTTCCTTTTTACTAAAACGATTCTGCTAAACAGCTGATGAGTTGACATCAACAGTGTCGCTTCGGATAATGATGGTTTTATGATCTTTGAAAGAACTGTGCAATGGGAATCCAGTCAACGATGGTTTTCTTCATACAAGAAAGGGGTTTTATCATATCCTGCGGATGTAATTTCACAGTAGGAAAGTTCTTGCCAGCAAGTGATTCCATTGCTTTCGTCCCAACTTCTGTAGCTCGGTTACAATTAGTAGTCACATATGCTACCATGCCAGTTAAAACTGAAACAAGTTCATCTTCTGGACGTGGAGCAAAAGGTTATGATTTTGGAACCAGTTCAGGAACAAATGATAGTCTTTACTATCACAGATCTCGCGACTTTCTCTCAACTCTGTATGCTGTTGAAATAATGTAAATTGAACACCACAGAATGTTTCTAAATTTTCACAAATATTGACATATTTAGGAAGTACATGAACCCAATTTGAGAGCCTATTTTCCATGATACCTCTTCTTCAGTTAGGCCACCTGAAATCTTCATAGTCCGAATGAGTCCCTGCTCAACTGCCACATCTGAAGACACACCGAACCAAATTTTGTCACTTTGTCGAATGGTAAAGTAGCCAGCAGATGTAATTTTTTTTTTTTTTTTTTTCAGTTCCTCATTATCCATGTGGGGGAGAGAGATCTTCTATTTGCTGCAAATAGAGTCTGGTTGATTTGGCATAAGAAAGGTGCCCTTCTGCATGCAAATGAGGAATCTTATGTCTGATAGTATTGAGGTAAAGTTCCCAATTCCCAGTTATTTCAGCTCTTATAAAACCTAGTATTAGTTCCACTTGTCGTAAATATTGTACCCACAACTTTCCAGTTCGACTGTTTCTCAGCCATTTCACATTGAAGTTTCATAAGTTGGTTAATTTTGTGTAATATTGGGTTGTTTTCCAAGTCCTTTCCAGAAATTCATATTTCTTATGTAAATGTTTTTCAAAATAAATTATGAAATTTCATTTACAGTATTAGCCGGTTCGTTTTGGTGGCGCGTGTCGCTGGTGCTCGGTGCCACGGCCGCCATCTTGGTGGCCATTTTGTCGGCCATCGTCGGCCATTTTGTCGTCCATCTAGTCGGCCATCTTGGATTGTCGACCATTTTGTCGGCTATTTTGTCGGCCATTTTGTCGACGACGCCCTTTCTCTCGGCACCGAAAGACGACGCCATCTATTCATGTCTTCAGTCTCTCTCTCATGGCACCGAACATCGATGCCCTCTTTCCATGTCATCAGTCTCTCTCTCTCATGGCACCGGCGACACGACGCCCTCTCTCTCTCTCTCTCTCTCTCTCGGCACCGACGACACGATGCCCTTTCTCTGCCATGTTCTCTATCTCTCTCATGGCACCGGCGACACGACACACTCCCTTTGGATGACGACACGTCCACCATTTTGTTTTCGGGTACATTGCCCATCTTGTCGTGCAGTGTCTCCATTTTGTTTACATTTTCGTCAGTCACTTGTTAACTTGGCATTTTTTCCCCTCTGCATCGTCTGCTAGACTTCGGGGATGTTTGCTTACATAGTTGGCTGCTAGGTGGCACCAGTGTTGACAACATGTTTCCGTCACTGGTTACTAGGCAGCGCTGCCGTCGACAACCATATTTGTTCCAATGGTTACTTCGTTGTCTGCTAGAGTGTGCTAGTGTCGATGATTTTAACATCGAAGTCATATGTGTTGGTATATGGCGAGCTCGACCTTATGTCTTTTTTTTTGTGCACTAAAAATTCTTTCGCCGATGGTCAGGATCGAACCATGAATCCTTGTGTCCCTGGCAAAAACACGCATCCTTTACCACTCTGCTAACAGTGCAATAGCGATGGTGTGCTGTTCAAATGTGGTATACATAAAATAACTTTTGTTCATGACGGATAGCCAGAATCACAATAGTTTTGTAATGTTTTCCTTAAATTTAAAATTTTATAGCATGCCTAAGGCTCAATTTTTTACATTATTTATTATTTTTTCCCATATTACCATATGACAGAAATTTTTTTTATATTTCTTATTGTTATCTAATTTATGCAATTATTTTGTTAAACATTTTTCTAACTGGCACATAACCTATAGTATTCACTTTCCCAAAATACTTCATAACAGCTTTGGCATACCTATGTCTAGTAGTTTTCACATAAAATGTATTATTTCCCCACATATGAGAATACGTTGGAAATAATTACTAATCGTTTTATAGTTTCGATAGAAATGGGAGTATGACTAATTTTTAGTTTATAAATAAATCTATATTTGATGCGACATCAGTATCTCTAAAATTTTTATAATAATTCTTACCTTATATATATTTTAATACATATTTTTGTCATTTATTACTTTGGTATATATCCTTGTCACATTAAAGTTCACATTTGTCATTTGTTTCAATTTTATTTACTTTAGGTTAATATCTTTGGGTGGACCTATGCTTTATTGTTTATAAAATTTTGTGTATTTTCCCATACCAGCATTTGGTTTAATATTTTTAGCTGTGATTAAATAATTATTTATTTTTATGTTTGTTTATTTGTTAATATGTTTTGTTAATAGTTCATGTTCACAATCCAAAAATTACTCACAACGGGTTTAGCATATCTTATAGATTTATATGCATTTTCTTGAGACGTAATATTTTTTAGTTTAATTTTTTGCACATGTTATCATATGTTGGCAAGTTTTAGTCATGCTTTATTTCTTATCAGTATCATTTTCTTAAGGTAAAGGTATGTCAAATTATTTTCTTAATTTATAAATATATTTATATTGTATATACTTTTTTTCCTTGTAGCAAACCTATCTCTTATTTTATTCTTGTCATACTATAGGACATTTTATTTGATATAAATTTTTGGCACATCTTATTTTAAAATCATTTCTTCTCTTGAGTCATAATTTATCCTAACACCATATATATAAATTATATTCTTATCGTAGCTATGCATCATTTGATATTGGTTATTTTGCTAGTCATTTGTTTATATCCATAATCTTGTTTCAATCAATTTCGTCGTAATATTTGTACAACCAGTATCTTGGCTTGTAGGTAGTGTTGTAGTCGACTGGCTTTCTTTCCTCACCTTGCCTGGTATATTCCGCTTATGCCGTCAGCCATTTACGTTTCTAGTACAGTCATGCATTTATGTTGTTAAAGAAGATGTTGTTTAACATGTGTACGGGACGTTGTCCTTACGAGCATATTTTAATTTTGCTTATACTAAAATTTCCTTTGGCAAAAGTAAGATTCGAACCATCAAAACCTTGGGAATACCAGGTTCAATTTTATCGATAAGTATCGACCTATTAGTTAAACGTCTACCACTACATAATTTATGTGTATTCCAACCACGAATTCAGAAATACGTACTTATATAGCACATTTCCTATTATAATATGACAAGGAAAATTAACGATAATTGTCATACTAGGCAACATTATTTTTAGAAATTCATAGTTTTTTTATTACTACTACCGATACTAACTAAAGTGTAGTACATAGATACGTCTTTAAAAAGTCTATTATTAATGTATATTATCATTGTTATTTTAATACATATCTGAAAAACTTTATTTTTTGATGCTACTACTAAATAAAAGTAATATGTACAGATACATGCTGTCACATTTTTTCTATATGCTGGCCTTTGCAATAGTACTACGAAATAAGTTATTTATTTGTACCGTGGTATTTGGTAATAATAGATATCAAAAAATTATGAAGCCCTTTGTTGCCAATGAACTTTCGGAAGTCAATATTTATTTGTCTTTGCTGACACTCAGCAAAACTCAGATACGACATACATGACTTTTTTTTTTTTTACTATCTTAGTTATCTATCCATTAGTTATTCACATTGTACACTGAAATTAATACCTTATACGACTTACTCAATATTGAAAAACTAAGTAATAAATAGTAAACTTCCAATAGGCATCATGGCATAGTAAATATATATGCGTGTCCGGTATTTCATTTAGCAAGAGCTGTAACACAGTACACAATTAATATCAAATAGTACTCCATAATTTAAGTGTTCTAAGCAAAACTTTTTG
>PNEQ01096169.1:0-42807 GCA_003012365.1 Medauroidea extradentata
TTCCATCATCACTTGAAGCGTCCATCGTGTCGCAATAATAATATGGCTTCTTCTTTGCCACAAGGAGCAAACTGTTAAAATATCAGGTGTGCCATCCTAACAAAACATAATTTTCGTAGAAAGGGAACATGTCCAGGAAATGCATTTCTATGCAGAAAGGGAACATGTCCCGGACATGTTCCCTTTCTGCATCAAATTCTATATTCTTACAATTTTTTCATACAATTCTGCCCATGTAAAGCATTCCCTTTCTGCAGAGAACGAAGCGTCTATGTTTGAAAATGCAATTTCCAGTAAAAAACGATTTTCGTCAAAAAGTGGACATGTTCCCTTTCTGCATTTAGCGATTCAAATATCCCAAGTTACAATACACTGAAGCGCGTAATAGGTTAACGAGTTCTGTTAAATCTCAGGAAACATTTAAAGGGTTCACTATTATAAAGGTACTAACTACATTGATGACTTTTCAGGAGAGTAAAAAGAAAGTTTGTAACGTCCTTACTTTTTACCACATGCTATGGTTTTATAAGTATTCTAAACGTAAAACAGAATTGTGGATCCTATTCTATGGAAAAAACTACATAAGAAGATGCCTTTAACTAATTTATTAAAAATTTCACCACATTCGATAAACATATACTTAGTATAATGAAATGACTAATGTATTTTTCTATGCTGTGATTGTATTCAAAACATGGCAGCTGTTTAAACACTTCTTAAACACAAGTAATATACAAGAAACTATTTTCAGTATTTAATCAAACTCGGTACGTACACTATAGACTTACTTGCAAGGTACTTGACTTAACTATTTTGTTCATGTCGAGTATATGTAATAAATTTGGGCTTAAAAGACATATCTAAGGAAGTATTTTACCAAATGTATTCAAACTTTATACGCATGTACTGTATTTCGTAATGCGAAATTAATTTTATGTAGTTTGTTTATAATAATTTCATATATAGCATAATTACTAAGACTACTTTCTTCAACGTATGTACAAATTAACCGTAAAGTGGAAATTGGGATGTTGCCTACGTCTAAAATTATGAATTTATCTTTAATTTTGCGAAGTCTTCTAACGTAGTAGACTTAAAACACAAAAGACTGGTTAAATCGATGTTTGGCTATTTAAGTTTATAAATATTACATTTGATATATTTCGATCATATAGTTTTTGGAATACATATGTTAAAAATTATGTATTCATAACATGAAATCTTCGTATTTGGGGCGTGTACAATACTTAGTACAACATGATCTAACAATATTAAATTTATATTACATTACTTAGTACTAAATGTTTACTGAGCTTGATTAGATTCTTAAAAAAGTTTCTTCGATATCTTGTGAGATTAAAAACGTGTTCCAAATGGACACTATTTTTATAATAGAAACACGACATGATCAAAATACATAAGAAATGTCACTTTAATGAGATCTATAAGTGGATCGAGTTTGACATAATTCTGAAAAATACGTATTCAGATATCTTGTGCGTTCAAAAACCCTTTCATTGCCACAATTTAAGTTAACAGCATAGCTAAAACATAAAAGGCAAGTCTAACTCTCAATAATAAAATATGTGTACTGAGTTTAACAAAATTCTTAAAAAAAGTGTTCTTTAAATATCATGTTTGATCATAACATGTTCAACAGATCTCCAGTTTTTAAACTGCTAACACGCCGCAATACGTAAACGTCAAATCACCTTTATTGAGTTCTATATGTGTCCCGGTTGATTGGTGGAGTTCAATAACATGATTTCTTAGATATTTGGGATGATCGAAAAATGTTTAAATGGCAGCAATTTTGAAAATATGAACACGTGTTGAAATAAATACATGAAAGTCAAATCAGGTTAGTATGTTCGACCCAAGTATGATGAAATCCGGCCCACGGGTTTAAAAGTTGTTAGTATTCATACACACACAAACACACACGCGAAGAACATTCACATATACAGGAAGACGTATTTCATTAGCATACTTTTCCCCTTCGGAGAGTGGGCTAAGTTATTGACAAATTTAACGTTTTGGATTAAACACCGGAGGATTACAGGTGTTTACATACCTTGGTCTACAACTGTTACTCGCCCTGAGATATTTGAAAATAATCCATAATTACCACAAATGTGTGCTCCTTTCTGTGTGACTACTATTATTTACAAATAAAATCTGAAAATTTAATACCCACCGTCTTTAACGTCAAATTAAAGATGCTCGCGATATCTTTATGTACATTAACGGTAGGAAATTGTCAAATATTACACAAAAATTAATCGGTAAAACGAAGTAACAAGCGAACTGTTGAAAGGTGAGCAAGTGATCAAGTTTAGCACATATTTAATGCAACATCTGAGTTACAAACTGTCCGGAATTTATGGATGAGGGTGAGTTACTTTGGTAAGTACTTGCATACGTATGGCCTAAGAACGAACTTACTTGCTGCAAATGAACTCAAGCCAAGTAACAGCATGTTGGTATCTGTACCACTTGCCAACAACTATCCGAGTTTTTGTGATATAGTCACGAACATAAGAGGTTCTCTTTGGCACACAGTTGGACGTACTCATCAGTCCAGACGCAGGGAAGACGCTGAGAAGCTTCTGCGAGTGGCAGTTCAAGATAAACCCTAACGTGGAACATCCCAACCATCATGACATTGCTGTACTCATCACAAAGTACGTAACCAACTATATGTCGTTGTATCGCTTGTTTTAGTACCGTATAGCTTAATGAATAGCTGCAACCTGCTCTAACAAACAGCCATAATATATACAACCACTGCCGTAGGTTGCAGCAGTAGATGCTGCTCGAGAGAACTGACTCACTGCCATTCGGGATAACAACTATTCACTTCCAAGAATAGTATATAATAAACATTGAGTATGTCTGAACATTTGTCATTATATTACCAGAAAAGTTTAACTGCGAATTAACAGGACTAACATCAATTAGGATCAGTAAATACGGACTATCGAAGACACCATTGCTCAAATGATCAATACATTTAATTAAAAATAATAAAACGTGTTAAAATTTATTTTAAAGTATTCCAATCACATAGTTAAAAGTCACAACCAAGCATCAGTTGTAAGTATTAAAATCATATTTATAGCAATTGTGACATATACAATATTAAAAAAAAATGTTTTAAATAATAGTGAGTTTAATAAATTCTTGACAGCAACATCAAGTGCGAAAGTTTGCATAAGTTATCTAAACGACTGATTGCGTATTGATTTGTAGTTACAGTATGTACATGTTACAGCTAATAGTATTTTGATAGTTCTGACTTAAACTGGGATGTGGACATTTTATATGATAAATAACTGCAATGAATGTCTCAATGAAGAAGAATGTTAGGTTGCTTAGGTACTACAATAAGACAAAATAGTGTCATACAAGTTCAGTAATAAAAACTTTCTAGACAAGAACAATGAACCCTTTCTCAAAGTTAACATTCCATCAAAATAAGCCATCTAAGGTCCGGTTTCACCAAACAAGTTTAAACGATTTAATCTAGATTACTCGGTACTTAATCTTGATTATACATGTTTTGGGTTTCATCAAGCAGTTTAACTCGATTTTCTCGTCTAAAGCGAGATTAAATTTAACTGCTCGATTTTGGTCGGGTAACGTCACTAATCTCGCTTAAGTTCACAATAAAATGGCGCGCGAGCACTGTATAATTTGGTACTTGTAGACAGTACATACGATGAAGACTTTATTCCTGTGTATCTGCCTCGTAGGATTAGAGAAATAAATCATTATTTTAATGAGAATGATGGTACAGACTTCCAAATACATTTCCGCTTGTCAAAACAATCAGTCCATTCACTTTTATTGATACATACACCGACAATATAGATGTCACGGTGGTCTAGAGGTGTCCGACCGCTTGGCTCAGTGGTTAGCGCTCCTGGCTCTTGAGGCAAGGGTCCCGGGTTCGATTCCCAGCCGGGGAGGTGACATTTACAACCACCTTCTCGGGTTCAGGACTGGGTGTTTGTGTTAGTCTGTATGCCAAAAGACACCTTACCATTACAAACCGACAACTACACGATACAAAGCTACTGGGGTAATGCATTAATTAACTTAAAAGGGGGGGGGGGAATGTTTGGTGCAGTGGCGAGGCGTTAGCCTTGCCATTGTGCCAAACAAAAAAAAAAAAAAACAAAAAAAGAGGGAAGATGCGTAGGTTCTACGAGCGGGTAGAATGGTTCGAAGCTTACCACTTCCAAATTTTTTTAATTATCAAAATAATTTCATGTAAGCGTCTTTTATTCAAAAGTTATTTAATAAATATGTTCAGTGTTATTTATGAAGCACAGTGAGCATTTAAATTTATTTTTTTTCTTATTGAAAGTACAACTACAAGGTTATTCCTAGTAATTTTACAAACACATACTTTGTATTTTATTACAAGGACAACTATTGTAGATTTACAAAGAATTTCTTTGGCAACTGGGATTCCAAAGATTTTCTTTGTAAAAGTACAAAACATTTTTTTACAGTGTACGAGGTTCTGTTAAACGTTTGGTACTTTCAGGTTAGCAAAAAATATACAGACGAGAAAATAATTAAACAATCGTGTGGAGACAAAATATTTGCATTTACAGCGATAAAATAATGTAAATTATATTTGCTGGATTATCTTCCCCTAGTCTTTCTTTCTTGCTTTGCTCCAAAGGTACCCAGGGGTACCTAGCCCCCTAGCTGTATATTCCCCCCCCCCCCTAGATAGTATGATGCAATCACTCCCACCTTCCCCTCAAGAACGTTGTAACGAAGTTTCCACATGAAATCATCCACAAAAACACATTCGGCAATTTCCGACAAGTGTTCGGGTATTTCCGACACAATTAAGGCAACTCAGCTCACACAACCCATCGTGCAGCGAAGTTGAACTAATCTCTGGTAACTTAAACTCGTTGTGTTGTTGGTAGAACACACCTGTAACTTAAACTCAGGTTTAGCTCTTCATCGAGTTTTGTTAATCTCGCTTTGTGGCAAAGTTAAACTTCGTTGTTGAAACTGGCCCTAAGTGCCAGTTAGTCGACATCGTAACATATGAAATAATCACTGCTCCTCTGAGTAGGCTGACTCGCCAACTCTAAGGGCCAGTTTCATCAACGAAGTTTAACTTTGCCACAAAGCGAGATTAACAAAACTCGATGAAGAGCTAAACCTGAGTTTTAGTTAGAGGTGCGTTCCACCAAGCGAGTTTAAGTTACCAGAGATTAGTTAAACTTCGCTGCACGATGGGTTGTGTCAGCTGAGTTGCCTTAATCGTGTCGGAAATACCCGATCACTTGTCGGAAATTGCCGAATGTGTTTTTGTGTATTATTTCATTTGGAAACTTTGGTTCAGCGTTCTTGAGGGGAAGTAGGGATTGTTTGCATCATACTATCTAGGGGGGTATTATACAGCTAGGGAGCTAGGTACCCCTGGGTAACTTTGGAGCAAAGCAAGAAAGAAAGACTAGGGGAAGATAATCCAGCAAATATAATTTGCATTATTTTTATTGCTGTAAATGCAAATATTTATCTACACACAGTTGTTTAATTATTTTCTCGTCTGTATTTCTTTGCTAACCTGAAAGTACCAAACGTTTAACAGAACCTCATACACTGTAAAAAAAAATGTTTTGTACTTTTACAAAGAAAATCTTTGGAAACCCAGTTGCCAAAGAAATTCTTTGTAAAACTACAATAGTTGCCCTTGTAATAAAATACTAAGTGTGTATATATTTGTAAAATTACAAGGAATAACCATGTAGTTGTACTTTCAGTAAGGAAAAAAAACTTTAAATGCTCACTGTACTTCATAAATAACGCTTACATGCAATTATTTTGAGAATTAAAAAAAAATATGGAGGTGGTAAGCGTCGAACCACTCCTCCTCCTTGTAGAACCTACGCATCTTACCTCTTTTTTTTTTATAAAATGTTTTGGTGCAGCGGTGATGCGGAATCTTCCGCATCAACACTGCACCAACCATTCCCCCCTTTAGGTTTGACAAATTTCGAGTGACCCAGCAATTTTCGTTTGACAATTTGTATGGTGACAAAGTTTGAGACCCAATGGACAAACACAAATTAACACCCAGCCTGACCTGGGAATCGAACCCAGGACCCCTCGCACCAAAGACGGCCGCTCAACCAACTGAACCACGGGGGGTCGGCTCCTCTAGACCAGAGTGACTTCTATACTGTCGCTGTATGTATCAATAAAAGTGAATGAACCGATTGTTTTGACAAGCGGAAATTTATTTGTAAGTCTGTATCATCATTCTCATTAAAATATTGATTTCTTTATCTAATCCGACGAGGCAGATACACAGGAATAAAGTCTTCATCGTCTGTATTGTCTTCAAACACCAAATTATACAGTGCTCGCGCCATTTTATTATGAACTTAAGCTAGATTAGTGACGTTACCCGGCCAAAATCGAGCAGTTAAATTTAATCTCGCTTAAGACGAGAAAATCGAGTTTAACTGCTTGGTGAAACCCAAAACATGTATAATCGAGATTAAGTACCGACACTAAAATTTCTAGGCCAACACTATGCTTTCCAGGAAATCACTAAGCTATCTAGTCCCAACTCTAATCCCTCTAGACAGTACGAAGATCTGTAGGTCAACACTAATCTCTCTAAGTCAATATTAAGATATCTATGCCAACACTAAGATATCTGGGACTACACTAAGCTACTTTGGCCAACACGTAGCTATCTAGGCTAACAATAAACTATCTACGACAACACTAAATTATCTACGGCACTACTGAGCCTTCCCTGGCAACACTAAGGTATCTGAGCTAACTTTAAGCTGTCTGGGCCAACAATAAACTTCTCGACAGCACTTAACCATCTAGGCCACTACAAATCTATCTGAGCTAACCATTGCATTATGCAGTCTTTTTTAACATGCGTACTGCAGTGAGTTTATACATGGTGGTTGTCCTTAATTAAGAACCTGAAAGATGGGTATAATAATGTGTCATATTGGAGGGTAGCAACTGTTTCTTTAACTGGCATCACTTGCTAACGGGATTTTTTTTTTAAAATAGCTTTTATACGATGCACCATTTAATTTTGTACGGAATTTCTCATGTAAATCAACATGCTTAGACAAAAAAAAATAATTTTTTCGTCAGAATTTTTATACATCTCTCAGCAAATGTATATCTTACAAAATACTGGTTGATGTCCTCTATCGGCCCCCTAACAATCTGCCCGTAACAATCGACGTTGTAACACTTGGCTACTTAGCACTCGGCTTCTTAACACTCGGCTTATTAACATTCGGCTCATTAACATTCGGCTTATTAACATTCGGTTCCCTTACACTCGACTTCTCAAACTCTACACTTTAACACTCGGCTTATTAACTCTCAGTTTTTTAACACTCAGTTTTTTAACACTCGGTTCCCTTACACTCGACTCCTCAAATTCTACACTTTAACACTCGGTTTCTTAACACTCGACTCCTTAACATCTGACTAATTAACACTCGACTCCTTAACACTCGTCTCCTTAGCACTCGAATTCTTAACACTCGGTTCTGTAACACTCTGTTTCGTAACATTCGGTTTCCTAACAGTCCACTCCCTAGCGCTCGTCTCCGTAAGTAACAATCGACACGTGTACAATTCGGCTTGATAACACTCGACTCTGTAACATTCGGTTTCATATCAATCGGTTCCTTAACAATCGGCTCTCTTACATTCTGCTTTGTTAGACTTGGCTCCATTACACTCAGTTCTGTAACACTCAGCTTGGTAATACTCGGCTTTCTAACACTCCGCTCCCTGACACTCCGCTCCCTGACACTCGGCCCCCTGACACTCGGCTCCCTGACACTCGGCCCCCTGACACTCGGCTCCCTGACAATCAACTCCGTAGCATTCGGCTCTGTAAACTTGGGTCCATAAAACTCGGCTCTCTACGACACGTCGCTTATACTCGGAGTTCTAGTACGCGGCTCTATAGCACTTAACGTTCAAGTTCTCAGTTTTTTTTGTAATCTTGTTCTATAGAACTCGTTTATCTGGCACTTGTATCTTTTAATCTCTCGTTTCTCTACCGAATTAATCTCTATAACTTGACTGTATACTACTCAGCTCTCTGATACTAGGTTCTCTACACCTTGATTGTACAACACTTGGCAGTCTGTACTCGGCACTCCTGACACTTACGGACACTCGGCAAATCGTTTTATACTGGTAACTACTTGTGATGCTTGATGCCTCTTGCAACTATGCAGTTGTATGTTCGTGACCACTTGTGCTGCTAGATGCCTCTTGCTACTAAGAGGTTGTATGTTGGTGAAAACTTACGTGTTTGGTATTTATAGCTACTGAGCAGTTGTATGTTGGTGAGTACTTCTATTGTTAATGCCTCTTGGAACTGCGCATTTGGGAATTAGTGGCTACTGGTGTTACATGATGCCTGTTTATATTTAGCAGTTGTATGTTACATACTACTCGTGTTGCTCTATGCCACTTGCTACTAACAGGTTGTGTTTTTGGTGAGTGCTTAAGTTGCTTCATGTCTCTTGCTTCTGAGTTGTATATTAATATCTAATGAAGATTAAGTTGTCTCTTGTTACTGAGAAGTTTTATGTTACTGACTACTTGTGTATATTGATGCCACTCCCTTGGAACTGAGCAGTTGTGTATTGCTGACTACTCTAGTTGCATTGTGTCTCTTGCTACTGAGCTGTTGCGTGAAAGTGGCTTCTCGTGTTGCTCGATGTCTCTTGCTACTGAGTGGTTGTATGTTAGTGACTACGTACGTTGTTTGATTCCACTTACATCTGATCAATTACATGTCTTAACAATTCAAGTGGCTTGATGCCTCTTGCTACTGAGCAGTTGTATACTGGTGACTAATTCCATTGATTGATGCCTTTTGAACCGAGCGACTGCTAATCCGTGACTACTATATTTGGATGATACCTTTTGTTACTGTTCAATTTCATATTGATGACTGCTCGTGTTTCTTGATGCCGTTTGCTACTGAAAGGTTATATGCTTATGCTAGTGACTACTTAAGTTGCTTGATTCCTCTTGCTGCTGACTAATTGCATCTTTGTGACTACTTGTGTTGACTGATGACTCTCGAAACTAAGTGGTTGCGTATTGGTGGCTATATTAGTTGTATAATGACTCCTACTACTGTGCAGTTGTATCTTGGTGACTACTTGTGTTTCATGATACCACTTGCAACTGAGTTGCACGTTGGTGACAACTTAAGTGCTTGATATAACTGCTACTGAGCAATTGTATTTTGGTAACTACTTATGTTTTTTGATGCCCCTTGGAACTGAGCAGTTACGAATTGGTGGTAACTCCAGTTGCTTGATGACCCTTGACGCTAAGTGGTGCGAATTGGTGACTACTAGAGTTGCATGATGCCTCTTGTTAATGTGCGCTTGTAATTTAGTGACTTTTTTTGTTCCTTGATTTCTCTTGCTGCTGAGTAGTAGTACGTTGGTGACTACTTAAGTTGTCCGATGCCTCTTGGAAGTAAGCAGCTGAATGTTGATGACTACTAGTGTTGCTTGATGCATCTTGGAACAGAGTAGTTGCGAATTGGTTACTACTTGGGTTGCATGATGCCTCTTGTTATTGAGATTGAGTAGTTTTATGTTGGTGTCTTCTCTTTTGCATGACGCCTCTTGCCTTTGAGTAGTTGTATGTTGGTGACTATTTGCATTTTTAATTTGTCTTAAAGCTGAGCAGTTGTATCTTAGTCACTTATCTTGTTATTCTATGCCTCTTGCTATTGAGGGGTGTTACATTGGTGACAACATAAGTTGCTTGATTCCACTTGCTAATGAGCAATTTTATGTTGTGGCTACTCTTGTTGCCTGGTGCCTTTTGAAAATGAGTTTTAGTAGAATGGTGATTAATCAAGTCGCATGATGCCTCTTACTACTGAGTGGTTGTATGTTGGTGAATGCTCTTGTTGCTTGATGCATTTTTCTGTTCAGTGGTTGTGTGTTGGTGAATACTCCTGTTGCTTTTAAGCATTTGTGGTGACTGCTCTTGTTGAGCGATGTCTTTTGGTATTAAGTGATTGTATGTTAATGACTGACTACTCGTGTTGCTTGATGTCTTTTGCTACTGGACACTTGTATGCTGATGACTTTTCTTGTTACTTGATGCCTAATGCTGCTGATAGGTTGTAAGTTATTGACCACTAGTGTTGCATGATGCCTCTTGGAACTGAGCAGTTGTGTATGTGTTACTGCAACAGGTACGACATCTGCAGTGACCCTGCGGGTGGAAGCTCTTGTGGACTGCTGGGACTGGCCAATGTGGCACAAGCTTGTAATCCTAAGTCGTCGTGCTGTATCAACGAGGACAGTGGCCTTTCTCTTGGCATCACTGTCGCACACGAAATGGGTCATGTGTGAGTTCCACCTATAATAGTTTTATCTATAGTGCAGATCATTTTATTTACCTAACTTAAACAATAGTCATAATTCTATTTTAGCCAGCTGTATTTAGTTGTTATAAGGTGTCTACCTGCATCGTTTTATTTTGCGTGTTATGAGCCTGGAACCTTTAAAAGAGTAAGACCTACACAGCGCACGCCCATCAGACCAGAACCTGTGTTCAGTCTTTTCATCAACATCTTACCTCTAACAGATTATGACATATTTAATATAGAGGCGTGTTGTACCCGTAAAACGTGCTTAAATATTCTGAACCATCGTTATAAAACCTAAAAATGACCGCAAATACGCCCATTTTCGACATTTTTAGCCGCGAGAAACAAAGTTGTATATTATAATGGAGGACCAGAAAAGGATTTGCACCTGTGCAATGTACTTTGAATGCTGTTTGTAAGCAGGAGTCAGTGTATCGATGGTTGCATAGTTCATCTGAAACGCTTTGACGGGCGACAAATCGAACCATGCTCGCTTTTTTGACGAAACGCCTTTTCATTGACATGTCGTTCTGATGACGGTAAAAATACGAAACATGGTCGGCCTGCTGTCGACGAAAAATACGATGTCGATCCCCAAATTGTAATGTAATGTAAATATTATTCAAAGTTAGGTAATATTAAATTATTTAAAGAAATACGTATATTATTTTTTTAAGGCTGTAGTCTAGTTAAATTCACTTTCATTTTCTGTTCTTAATAATACTGTTTGGTCATCCTTCAATTTATAATTTTGGTAAACATTTCTATTTGGTTTTTAAGTTTATTTGGTTGTCAAGGAAAAAATTCTATTGCAGGTAAGGAAATTTGGATTCAGTAAAACTTTTTAGAGTATTATTCTTGATCTGAAATTCAAGAATGCAATCCGCACTGAAGCTTTGTGCTCTTTTTAAAATGTTGTGCAGCTCATAATTATATGCAACAGAAGATGCGTTACCAGTTTAGAATGCTACAGCACCGGAAGACATTTCGTTTCAACTTATCTGTTTCTGGGTTGGAAACTGCGTGCCTTAAAATAATTTGACAAGGCATAAATTTAGGCCATGACACCCCACGAACAATATATGTCATTTACGACCGAAAGATTCATAGAAAGACGAACTTTTCCTCGCTTCTGCTTCCTAGGTAGCTTGGCCAGCTTTCAAAATGTGTTTATTCAGTCTGGTTTTCAAACACCTAGAAGCCATGAGGTAATCTAATGCTGCCGACAAATGTTGCCAATAGTATGTTTCGGAATAAGTTATTTAAAAAGTTGCTTCTAAATTAAGTTATTCGAAAATGACTAAACGTTTTGGTTTAATTCCCTTTCCCGTAAAAAAAAATATTGTAAGGAAGGATGTAGGAAAGAGAAACTTAGCCCTCACTTTTTTCCCTTTCTTTTGCTGTGTAGAAACCTCCACTGTGCCAGCAATACAGTATTGTAAATTTTGTTACTTTTTGTAAGTACGTAAATTGATTCCTTGTTTTGCTTTTTGTCGGAAGATGCAGCTTTTCTGTTTTAATGTCAAATGTTGATTTGCTTGTGTTAATGTCATTAGGCTAATTACCATGTTTTATTATGGCCCCCACCCACACAAATTTACAACACGTTCATTTCGTTATCATTTTCTACAGTTAATTAAAATCTATCTAAATTTAATCTTTGGCCGTAGGTAAACGAAGTGCAATAGTTAAAAACTGAGAATGTCGAAAGTAAGTCGTTAAAATAATGTGTGTTCCCTGATATTCTCTAGCATAGAAAAATGCGGAAGTTTGGCACTTGTTCTTAAAAAGAATTTATCCTAAGAAATGTGGCTGCAAGAAACTCATTTGTACTATTGTTCGAATTGTCCCTCGATTTTAAATCTCTACGAAACGTAAAATCATAATGTACCTACTTGTGGCACTTAACCTAAGTTACCAAGTTGTTTTTTTTTTTGTCCTAATAAAAATAATAATAATAAAGTACTCTGGAAAACATTTTTCTGTGGTTTTTGATATATCGGAAATGAATGAACTGAAAGTATTATTTATTTATTAAAGTGTCTTAAGGTTACTTCATAATTATGTACACTTTGCATAGTATTTTACGGTAAATTATCAATGTATACAGGGTACGGTGCCAAGTGACAATGTTAATGAACTGTGTATATTATTTATTTATTAAAGTCTGCAGTGTGAGAAAAAATTGTTTGCGAGGTGTCCAAAGTTACCCCCACAGTACAAATATACCCACCTGACGATTTTATTATTAACATTCTTTGGACTAAATACTCTAAATAACAATAATAATTACACATTCTTCAGGGAAACCGCCTGGTGGCAAGCTATTTTCCTCCGAAACAGCCTAACAAACCCCTCCTAAACTTTCCAACACCGCTCACATTCTCAAATTTCTGAGAAAGTAAATTCCACTCCCTCGCCAATCTTCTAAGCACAGACTGTCTACCCTGTTTTGTTCCTCACATTCTGAATCTTGTCACTTTAATTCCCTCTTCCTCTATACTCTACCTTAGTTAACAGGCAGCCTACTTACCCCAGCCTCCCTCAGCATTCACCACCTTGTACATCCTGACCAGCCTTTGCACTTGTCTCCTTTCCTTTAATGAAATACAAAACAAAATAATCTGTAAAACTTAGGAAACCATAATTAATACAGCACAGACAATACTGGGACAAAGACAATAATGGAAATAAGACAAAATAACAACGACGACGTCACAGATAACAGACTTGACGAACCAACGATGAAGACACAAAAGAACACAGTAAATTTCTAAAGAATGACTTTTCTACTCCAGCTCGGCAAACTATCGGCTGCCCAAGCCGACCTACGACACTAGCGCACCAATAGAGAAACGCCGCAACTGCCGACGAACAAGGTAGCCAACGACGGAGAGCCCGCGAAGCAGAGCACACAGAAGTGCAAAAGAAAAGACTTAAACTATTAAAACAAAGCCAAATGAGAAATGAAATAATACTGAGACAAAATAACAAAGTACAGCGCATTAGGAAAAATATAGAAACACAGGGCAGTAACATGCCAGCACACCGTTACACACTAGCAACAATGTCAGTTCTTGAGAGCAACTGGCACAACCAGACACTCAAGTAAAATTTTCCCTGATATTTATTCCAAAGTTATCTTACATCAACATAAGATATTGCTCTGTGGGTGTAAATCTATGAATATGGGAAACAAAACTTTAAAAAGGTAATGCATAATATTTTTAATCTCAGCAGACAAATAACATTAATTGAGATGATGCAGTAACACTGGCTGAGAATGATTAATAGTCTTACAAAAGTCATGAAACAAAATGATGTCTCAAAATGTGTATGTAAACTTCAAAATTGTATATTAACAATACATTTCCTCAGCATTAATTGTGTGCGCCATCAGGCTTACACGATAACTTTCACTCCCAAGTGCACTGTATTGCCAAAAATTGTAGTACATTCTGAGAAAGGCGGCAACCATGTGATGTTGCCTCCGTAAAGAGTATCTGTGTGTCTACGTGTATGGCACAGTTAGGATGCTTGAAGCACAGTTGGTCTGGACCTGGTTGCAGGATGGGACCAGATCATGATGAGTGAGTGAGAGATTTTGGTCAGTGCTCAGCATTGAAGTCTTTAGCATTGATGATGGGTAACATTGGGCGAGTATGGAGTAGTGCTGGAATGAGAGAGCGGATGAAGCGGGATATCCACGAGAAAATCTTCCAACAAGCGGCATCGTCCAACACGATTCCCAAATGAGAAAATCCGGGGAACAACCCCATCGGAAATCGAACCCGGATCGACCTGGTGGGAGGCGAATGGTCTGACATTTCGGGCACCACCGCCATGATAATTAGCCCCTGGTCACTTGTCCTTCCAAACATTAAATAACAGGTGGTAACTGTGTGATGTTGCCTCCGTGTGTTTCCTGTGTCTGTGTAGGTTGCACAGTGAGGAGTCTTGAAGCACATCTGGTTTGGACCTGGTTGCAGGGTGGGACTAATCATGACGATTAGTAGCTCCTGGTCACCTGTTCTTTCAAAGACCCAGAGACAGGTGAAAACTATGGTGTCGCCTGTGTGTGTCCTGTGTCTGTGAGTGTCTGTGTGTGTGGCGTAGTGGGGAGCCTTGAAGCACAGTTGGCCTGGACCTGTTTGCAGGTTGGGATTAGATCACGATGAGCAGCCGCCGGTAACCTGTCCTTCCAAAGACCCAGAGACAGGTGGTAACTATGTGATGTCACCGACTGTGAGTGCGAACACACTCAAGTGGTCCAATTGCAGCCGCGAGATGATAACCCGCTTCTTCGAGTGAGTACTTCTATTAATGTTGACTTCCAAGTAAACTGTAGGTATGACAGAAAGTGAGCAAAGGTAAGGGGAGAACAGGTGCTACCGCAAGTGAAATTTTTTAATATCACCATCGTCAGAATGATCACTGATCATTATCACAAATTTCGTTATAACCTATACAATATGTTAACAAAATAGAATTCCTTAATCGAAGAGAGCTGTTTTTGTGAAACACCACCAAATTATGGCTCACGAGACTGTGTCACACACACCTCTCGGCCAAAAAATTATAAACTTTACATTTTAACTACCAAAATATGCACTAAACTCATGTTTCATGAAAATGCACATATACCCCTTGGTTTATAAGCCCTTTAAATGGCATCCGCTTTGTTTTCTTTAAGTTCAGACCGATGGGTGCTTAAAGTAAGTGTTTCAATCCTAGTTCTACACTCCAGTCCACCTCTTGCATAGGTAACTAAAGAAAATTTTCAATATGAAGGGCTTAGAAGCCAAGGGGTTTAAGTGACGTTCATAATGTTTTTGCTTTACTAGACATTTTGCTATTGTTTTTGTCCATACTGCGATGTTATAAACGTCACTTAAACTCTTTAGCTTCTAAGCCATTCATATTGAATCGTTTCTTTGGTTATGTAAGAGGTTAGACTCATCCTGGGCTAGCTAAATAAAACTTTATTATGTTGTTAAAAATACTGGGAAGTACCAAATAAATCCAAATAAATATTCTGATGAACAAATTCAATAAAATATCAAACAAATATTCGCCTCGTGCTTTTTTGAAAGTCTGTAGTTCAATGTTTCGCAAAGAAATGTCTCTAGACACGGAATCAGTCCATGGTATTTACATGTGAATCTTAATCGAAAATTTTACTATAAACGTGTTTCAGTCCACTTCACTTTAGGTTCGCTTCATGTTGAATCCAGTCCAATTTCAGTCCAGCCCGGAATTTTACCATGAGAGCACTATAATAGAAGCAACATAATGGAGCTTTTAACCATTGTTATTGTACCAGTTCTCGAGGCGTACACGAAAGCCAAAAAAGGCACATTGCATTTGAGACATTGGCTTAAACAACCGCTTATATTTCAAGAAATACTGTGATTTGTCTGTTTCTCATTTACATATTTAGAAGTGGTAAATGTGATGTTCCATGCGTGTCAGTTTCCTCAGAGATTAATTAGGTCCTTCTAAACTGCTGTCTAACCAAACTTCTACGAACTCCGACACCACGATTATTCAAAAAGAAAATTATTACGATTATAATCACGTCTTGTCGCTTCTGTTACTAATTTATTATGTTCCGCCATTATTCTGAGTGTTCCTGCACGCCGCGTGGCTGTAGTTACTGAAAAGCGAAAAACTATGATAATTAACCGTGCAACGAATATGCAGTGACACCAGGACAATCTCCGTGTTTCGCAAAATATTCTTGAGAAAATACTGATGATCGGGCGGAATACGGTTACAAAGTAAGTACAGTTTACCTAATTATTATGTTGTATAGACTTGTGCAACATGACCTCTATACTGATTTTAGGGCTGTGTATATTTATTCAAAAAAGTGTATTTTGTGTGTATTATTTAATAACCTACTGGTTTAGGCATATTTATGGCAAAATATTTATTTTCGTTTTATATTCATGATCTCTCGTTTAGCAATTTGTAGCGAAATAGAGAATTAATGAATTTTGACCTAACATTTTCTTTAAGCATGAATAAAATAATATAATAAATGTGTAAATAACATGTATTCAGCAAATATGGAGTTAAAAAATGTCATGTCAAAACATATTTCTCATTTCACTTTAAAACTTATAAGTGTAAACAGTGACATATGTCACTTTGCTTCACATGTCTCTTTTGACAGGTAATGGACTGTGAAAAAAAATTAACAGCTGGTAAAATCATATGGTTGCGTTTGAATATATCAAGATGTATTTTCATGGATGAACACTTGTGCACAACCTTAGAACTGCCTAAAAAGTACAACTTTATCCTGAATACAGCATATATTGAGGAAGTAATGCAGTATTTACATAGAGTTATTCAACACGAATTGAAGTAATCAACGCTTTCTCTGTATTCACCAACTAATGCAGCATCTACGCAAAATAATTCCACGAATGGAATTATTCGACTCTTTTTATATTGAGAAAGTAATGCAGTATTTATGTAGAGTAATTCAACACGAATGGAAGTAATCAACACTCTCTAAATCGAGAAACTAACACTGCATTTATGTAGATTAATTCAACACGACTGCACGAAGTAATCTGCTTACTTTATATTGAGGAACTAATGCAGCATTTAGGTAGTGTAGTTGAAGAGGAAAGGAAGAAATTAGCACTGTCCATATTGCCCAGGAATTTTAGGATTTTACCTCGAAAAATTTAAGGCAAATCTGAAAATTTGGTCATTAATACGACAGACCTTACTGAATAACATACTGAAATTTCCCTATTTTCCTATGTCGTCGTTATAATTTTTTCGTGCAATGTCATAAGTCAACCTAAGTGGCATAGTGATTCAAAAGTACCTACAGAAAATAGTTGCATGAACTCACATCCACTGGGATCAATAGGTTGAAAAATTTGGTGATAAAGAAAATAATCAAACAAACGTAATTCCTTATGATTTGAGCTTTACAACGGCGTACGGCGTACTGCTCTCTGACAAACGATTGCTCAAGTACAAGCCTTCAGAAACACACTGGGTGGGATGGAAGGTGAAGTGACATTGTCCCCCATCAATGTTCCGCTCCTGGTGATCCAAACAGGCCATGGCTTATAACAAGACATCTGAACATCATTGCTACTCTATGTCAGTCATTTTTTTTTACATTTTGTTTAATCATCTACTACAGAAACAATAGTAACATTATGTTCCTGCATCTCCAAAGACAACGTCTCGTACGATTTACTATTTTGTACAGATATCTGCAGGTTTATCATTGCAATATCATGCACGTAGCATATTAATAATAAAACTCAAATAACAAGGAACAGTAACACAAAATATAGATTTTGTTCATATAACTCTGCGAACTACACATGATCTAGGTTGCCATTGATGTCTTCAGGTACATGCCAACATCTTCTACCCCTACAGTATGTGCAGATAATAGATAACGGAAGGCCACCAATGCGGCAGGGGCACTTTGATTCACACTCCGATCTTCATGCACATGGATGAGTTGAATAAGTTTATCGGGAGCTGATGGCAAGTCACTGGTGATTGGATGAAGTGTCTGTTAAACCTCATACCAACCCCAGTTCGTCGGTGTTTAAGAGTATTGCCCAGTCAATGCTGGACCTGTAATGCATAGTCAAATTAAGATTAGTTGACAAGGTTTACCAATAAAATTTGATGTAGTTACAGATCCTTATAACACGAATCATAGTACCTGCAAATAGTTCCTGCGAAAGTGTTGTAAAGCCGCAGATTTTATCGGAGGGAGGTTCGCCAGTTCGTTTCGGCCACAGTTCGAGCATACAGATGCCCAAGAAGTTCAGTCAGGATGGAGAATTTCTCTGTAGTATACGTGTTGATAGTGAATTTCTCGCCAGCAGCAGTGATTTCTTCTGCAGTAGCAGATAGGTTACTAAGTATGAGGACCATTTTCCGGAGACGTGGATTTTGTTCCAAAGCTTCCAATCTTTTTTCTTACTTTTACGGAAAATGGCAGAAGCTGTGTCACAACCAATGACCGCATGAGCAAATAATAAACTAATCTTACTGTCTCCTATTTGTTTTAGAATTTCACTGATGTTGAACAATCTTGCTGTTGCAGTATTTTTTCCGCGGCTGTGAACACTGATGGATGGGTTTTCTTTAGCTCTTACAATGATATCATTATCATTAGCTACAACAACAACTCGTTTGTCACAGACGCCGTTTCTCGGGGCAGTTTCCGCAATCAGTGTGTGTGTGCACCTGCAGGTGCCTGAAGAATATTGAGTCCTGCATGTTCAAAGCTCTCCGAGAGCAAGCTGATGGGTTGTCATTTGTTGGGTTACTAAGGAAATCCATTTGTGAAGTTGTGACATCTGTGTTCTTATCAAACTGAAAATTTCTTCATCACCTGTATGATTCACAATGCTTCCTTTCTTCTACTTTGGTTGTAATTCTTTCTCCATACCATTGCTTATCGAACACTACAATAGCTCTGGACGAATAATGTTTCACATCATACTGCAGGTAAGAATGAACGACTTCACCATATGTTATTGGTCGTTGGTCCCAGGCAAATTCACGTAGAAGAT
Source organism: Medauroidea extradentata (assembly GCA_003012365.1). Taxonomy (NCBI): domain Eukaryota; kingdom Metazoa; phylum Arthropoda; class Insecta; order Phasmatodea; family Phasmatidae; genus Medauroidea; species Medauroidea extradentata. The sequence continues at coordinate 19,021 of PNEQ01096169.1, forward strand.
AACTACCATGAATGATTATTGTGACTGCTTCATTTATTCTGTCTGTACACATGTGGGAAGTTAAGACCTGCAGCAGTATAGACTTGTATGCTTTACCCATTGATACCTCATCAAACGAAAATGGTGGCCTTGGTGTTAGTTCATACTTCAGATAATCCATTAAATCACCACATTGGTGGTGGATAGCCCGTACAATGCGCTTAAAAAACTGTTGGGGACAGACAGGAACAGTTTATTTCCGTATGATCACAATTCGCCTCATAACTGCTAACGTATTCACCCTGCTCTTTCATGATAAAAAACTCTACACTGCTGAGGTTATTTCCTACCATAGTATTCGTAGCCGCAATACCAACAGACACTGAACAGTCACATATAATTTTGCCAACCCCAACAACATCAGAGTCAATGGAACGGAGACACTCAATTTTACACCAAAGAGAATGTGTGTCCAGCCATATGCGAAACACTAAAGTATCCTATGCATCTGCTGCACGCCTAAATTCTCGTAGCTCAACATGTTGCTCTGATGCGCTTCATGAAACTCCAGTCAAATGTTCCACTGCTGTTCACAGACCAAGACAGGCAGGGTATGACACAATGAAATGGCACTGTCCAATATCCCTCTTCCATGCACGAGCCCACCTTGTACCTTCATTTGGCGCATGAGTTCTTGTTCTATGGCCATGTCAGTCCAGACACCACTCCACACATTATGACTGTGCCGAATAGTGAAGAACCCGTGTTCTGTGAACTTATGCAGTTCTTCTGCTGAAGGTTATAACACAATTCCTGTTAAGCCAACATAAATCTTATTGGTCATAGACATGATGGTCTAAATGTTAATTTAGATCCGTATGTTGTTGCTACTCATCTAAATACACTCTATGTCACACTTTTCTCTACTAGTAAAAATCCGACAGAAATACATATTGTTAGCAATAATTTTAAATTGTGTTTACAGATGTAACCAATTATAATTGGTATCTGTTATTAAGCTACATTGAAATAAATATTTTCAAATTAAGTTCGAGTGTACTAATTTCAAAGGCGATTATTTTCATCTGCACAATCTTGGTGTATCTAAGGCTTACTAACTATGAGTGTGTATCACATTATTTGTCTTACCAAGTAGCTAAGTGTTTATATGAGAGTGAAAGTGCAGATATACAAGTGACAAACTATGCAATGTGTAGTGTAAATGTGACAGGTTTGGCCTAGGAGAATGTCTACTAGACGAGCCAGCCGACCACGAGTGGAACTTCCCCAACATGCCACCAGGTGCAGTATACGACGCCGACCAGCAGTGTGCTCTGCGCTACAACACCGAGTCTAAGGCCTGTAACTTTGGCATGGTGAGCATCCTGCTCTCCCTCTCTCTCACTCTCTCTCCCTCGGCAAACTACTTACATTACAATTGTAGCATTTCGCTATCAGAAATAGTATTTTTGTAATTTTGTAATTTGTATTTTTTTCTCATGTGAGAAACAAGAACATTACTTTTCTGTAATTTTTATTAATTAATTTTTTTTGTTTATAGATTTAATTGTAGGTACCTAGTTAGGAAACGCCCCTGTTAGAGTACGTATAGGTGAGTTTAGTTTTGTAACCAGGTAGGCTAGGCTCCCATCCAATTTATATACTTATTATTTATTTATATTTTTTGTGTGTTTTATTTTTTATATATATTAGTTTTTTTTTTAGACTTTCAGTTTTTCTTTAATTTACCGTTATTTTGTTTATAAATCTCCAGCCCAGACTACAGTTTTTGTAACGGTTGCGAAGGCTTTTGAACTAGCCGCGAGCAACGGGTGGAGATTAGATATATATGATAGACTGCCAAGTTAAAGTACTTTCATTATTTTTCTCCTTCTAATTTTTCCAGTGCCAAGATAGTAATTGGTGTTGTTACCATGAAGCTTACAATTATTTGAAGCTGTTTCAGTTTTATTTCATAACAAGCGCCGTCAGTTCAATGGTAATTAATTACTTATCTTTTGTGCGCAAGATCAAGATGTAAAATGTCGCCGCCATTTTATAGCCTGCCGAACGTCTTACAGTAACTGGTTTACTACTCTCCCGATATATATATATATATATATATATATATATATATATATATATATATATATATATAGAGTTACTGATCTACCGTTCACGACCTGAGTTAGCCGAGGAAAGAAAAGAAAATAAATTATTATTAACTTACATTAAATGATGTAAATTATTGGAAAACAGAGTGTATGTGAGGAACGTTTATTTGTAAGAGTAATCTAATTAACGGTATATTTTAATCCTTCCAAGCATTCGAATTTTTTTGGCCGTTTCACTTAATTTTAAAATAACAAACTTTTAACTAACGTATTTTTTTATTCCACCTGCAGTACCCAGAACAACGTTTAGCACATTAAGTAAAGTAAACTCTTTGTTAGGATGTGGAGATAAACAGTGGTTGATTACATAAGTTACATATTTTCTATTTTTGGTACCTTAAGAGGAAGTATTTTCAGTTTTACAGCACCCTACATTTCTCACTCCAAGTCATTTTCTAATGCTGTATTATTGAAGAAGTATATTATTGAAGGATATTTATTATAACAACTATTTTTAATGGTATTTGACTGTTTCAACTTTGCATCACTTATCTTCACATACACTCCCTACAATACATATTTATGTATATTACATCACAGGAAGATTACACAATACAACAAATGTTACTGATTTCAGTTAATACAAATGCAAGTCTAGAGTCATTAATTAAAACGTTATAGTATAAATTTTAGAATAATATTTTGTATTGCGCTACCGAATTCACTTATGTTAGTGATGCCAACTAAACTCACGTAAGTGTTGCCATCTATTTCTTTAAGTAGAGCTGACAGCAGTGGCATGAGTGAAATTTGATATTACTCGCCAAAGAGATGTGAGAAGAAGAACTAGAGAATGTAAAGTTATTTAGTACTGGCAATACGAAAGTTGCAACACTAACAAGATTAAATTTGCAGCACTAGCAGGAGTTTAGTTGACGAAAGTGGCGTAAGTTAATTTGACAACATTAGTCAGAATAAAGACTTCATTAGAAGTAGAATGGACGTTAGTAACATTGTTTGTTGCAAAGTTGATAACACTAACAGAGATAGTTGCAACACTAGGTCGAGTGAATTTGGCTACACTGGCAGGAACAAAGTTGGAAACCAAGAACGGAGTCGGCAATACTAGCAAGAGCGGAGGAAACACTAGCAAGAGCGGAGATGGCAACACTGGCAGCAACGAAATTAGCAACACTGACAGCAGCGAATTTTGCAACACTGACAGGAGAAAAGTTGACAACACTGGCAGGAGCAAATTTAGCCACACTAGCAAGAGCGAAGTTGGCAACTCTTGCAGGAGCATAGTTGACAACAGTAAAATTATTGACATTGGTGACACTGGTATACTTTAATTTTGTAGAGCTTTCACATATAGAGTTGTTAAACTGGCAGTAGTGACGTTGGCAGCACTAGTGGAGTGAAGGTGATAAGGTGTTACAGCCTTTTAACAAGGTCTTAAGGGCGGATAAGATTGAAGTGTGGTGAAGGGACAACGCAACATCCATGCCCGAGCCGAGATTCGAGCCCATGACCTCTCGCATCTTAGACCGGCACGTGACCGATTACGATATGAAGGTCAGCTAGTGTTGATACTTCAACCATTCTTGCCAACGTTACACTTGTCAACATTGTCATCTTTCTCCTGCCAGTGTCGCTAAATTAATACTGGCAAGATTCGCAAACTTACCATTGGTCAATGCTGCTAACTTCGTTGCTGTAAGTACGGCCGACCTTTTCATGCGCAGTGTTGCCAACTTATTTCTTGTATGTTGCTGTACTATGCTACTCTGTTTCTCGCCAGCCAAGACTCTTCCCACGCATCTCTGCTTCACGTTGTTGGTGTTGTACATACATCAGTTGTTAGTAGTTTGTGTTTTACTCTGTGCATTTCGTCACTAACATGATTATGAAGGGTCTGTTTGAATACACGTATGTAGGTACCACAAGATGAGTAGTATTTTAGATTAGTATTTGTAAAGCTTTTTGGGCGTCCAGAATAGGTTTTGTTAAATTTCTAAGCAAGGCCGAATTTGGCCGAACATTCGAAAGTTTATAGTGATGACACATGTTATTTTAAGGGGTACATTAGAGAACGGCAGCTAATCACTTTCATTACAGTCACTGTACACGAGAAACATTTTAACTTGTGTTTTGAGTATGAGTAACGTAATGGAAGAGCATCAATTGTAAGTATAACACACACTTACATGTAACAGTAGTTCCTGTGTTGCTGTGCATATATTGAACGACTCCTCAGAGATGTCAGAAACAGGTACACTTTACCATCAAAGACCTCAACAACACTGACTCGGTGGTGGTGGTTGTCAGCGCGTGGTGCAGGTGTTAGGATGAGTTGCTGAGGTGCCATCTGCCATGTTGCAATGTCACGTAACCATCCGGGGCCCAAACTTTGGATTTGTGTCTCCTTGACCTCAAGGTTACCGAAGGACAAATTTCCCTAAAGTTCCTAGAACAGTTCCAAATTCCCAAAAATTCTGAAAATTTCCAAAATTCAGAAAACTATTTTTAAAATAAAATTAAAGAAATTCCAAAAATATAAAAAATTAAAATTAAAGTTTACTAAAATTTCCTTAAGTGTTCCCTGAAAGTGTTTTCATCTTCTTCCTCGAAAATGTTTGTCTCAAAACCAGCATAACCCCAATGATTTCTCACTGCTAACATATGACCTCAAGAAGTAGGGGCCACCGATTAAGGGTGAGTATTGAGCATGAAATTATTTTTAATTAAATATTGTTAATTATTAATTAATTATTTCATTTATTATAAAATTATGTAAATTTATTAATTTTTAAACTTTATACTGAAATGTACGTACTCCTCGCACTCCCTTTCTCCCTTTTCCATAGAAAAATAATCGATATTCTTTGATTTAAAAATTGTTCAATAGTTAATTTAATTTTTTTCATATCTCAATTTGATACTTTAACATTATACTTAAATTATTCTGCTGTTCATAGCGTAGGTACCCCCTTTCTATATAAAAGCAAACTAAATAACACTGGCCAACAAAATTTAAGGTTGAATTTGTATCTTGCATACTTTTTACGTTTTTACATTTAGGAACACATAATATGAATAAGAATGACAATAAAAATTACTTTGCTCTTATTTACGAAACAAATTATTTTTATTATATAAATGTGAGTAATGCGAAGTATGTTTACATAAAATGCCATTTTAAATGACTTTACTGATAAAATATTTAGTAAAACTGTTGCTGTTTGCTACAACATGTCTTGCATATTCATATAATAAAATTTATACAGTTCAAAATTTTACAGCTTCTTCTTAGAAATTGCGAGGTAGCAAACCACTGTGGAAAATCCACAAAATGTCCTTAAAATGGAGATTTTTTTAAATCTCAGAATTGTTTTTTTTTTTTCATAGTTAATGTTTTGCAATATAAGAAATAACTTAACCAAAATTTGACGAAATTGAGCTTTATCCTCCTAGCAATAAACCACATTTCGTTATCCTCATTGGCTTTTTAAATGTCTGTTTTGCACTGACTTTTTGCTTGACATTTGTAGGTTATATCTGGAGTATCTTTGGCACCAGTCCAGCAGTAGTCTGCCAACATGGAAGGACTCAATTTTCCTTGATACCTTTTTTCCATTGCTGAGATGTCCTGGTGAAATCGCTCGCCATTCTCTTCACTGACAGCTCTATAGTTGTCCGGAAAGAAGTCCAGATGAGAATGTAGAAACTGCATTTTCAGAGACATATTTCAACCAAGTTTCTTGTAGCTTGAAAGTAATACGCCTACAATTTCTGTATAGTTGTTAGCCCCTTATTTCTCAAAAAAAATACTGCAAACATCCTTAAAACTCTCCCACCCTATTTTCTCGTCTCCTTGCAAACTTCAATAAACTCTGGATCATTAAAAAGTTCGCAGATTTGTGGACCGACGAAGACACCATCTTTGACCTTCACATCACTTAGTCTAGGAAATTTCGCTCTCAGATACTGGAAGGCCTCGTCCTCTTTGTTCATGGCCTTAACGAAGTTTTTCATTAAGCCTAGCTTAATGTGAATTGGTGGAAGCAGACTTTTTTGTGACTCAACCAAGGGTTCATTCTAGAAGTTTTCCTTACCTGGCTCTAGATGGATTCTGGTTGTCCAGTATTTCTTTGTGTAATGTAAAGCACGTGCTCTGCTGTCACATTCCCAAATAAAGCAATAAAACTTTGTATGCCCTAACTTCATGCCTAGTAAAACAGAAACAACTTTGAGGTCCCCACAAATCTGTCACTGGAATTCATGATACTTAATGGCTCTGAGAATGAGTTTCATATTCAAATATGATTCTTTCATTTGCACTACATAGTCAATAGGTACTGATGGAAGCTTGTTTCCTTTGTTGGTAAACCTTCTTTTAAATGCAGCTTTGAAGCATGAACAAAGAGTCTCCATTCTTGCGGATTGTGATATATGTTGAGAGCCTTCATAAGTCCATCTAGGTAGGTGCATGCAACAAGGCTGTCTTCAATGGAAAAATTAGGGGTTAGATCTTTCGCTCTATTCCTGTACATGATACTTTAAATCACTTTCTATAAGATTCCACTGCTGCAATATTGATGCTAAAACATCTGCTGTGCCTTTGAAAAGTTCTAAATTCCTTATAAGACCGCTTAGTTCATTCTGAGTTATTTAATGTGGTTCAGCAGACGATGAATCAACAGAAAATTCTGGGTCTTTTGAATAATTTGGTTCACTCGTGATAACTTATGCTTCACCAGAATCAGTATCAAAATTATACTCGGCTGGTGGTTCAGGTATAGGAAGACCTTCTCTGTGTGGTATCGGACGCATAATTTATGGAAGGTTAGGGTAGGTAACATATCACTATTTCTTCTTTGAAATCCCATTTCTAAGAGGAGGCACCAAACAAAAGTAGCAATCTGTGACTTATTTGTGCTCTCTCCATATCATCGGCACAGCGAAAGGCATATACCGTCCTTTGCCATTTATCCAGCTTCTGAGATTGCAAGCACAGTTGTTACAGCAAATATGGGGTACCCAGTTATTATGATGGTCACCAATCTCGCACCCAAAATAATGAAAATAAGCGTGTCTTATTAAGGGTGTAATAGAACATTTCTGTCCCGAAAATGTTACTTCTCCAAACACATAACAACAATTTTCAGCACTATTTACACTAAATCGAAACATAATTATATACAGCAGACTTAAAATGTATAAAACCTTATTTTCTGTAGCCAATTCTTCACTTAACACTTTCAGGTTAAAAGATGTAAACTAAAACAGTCACAGAACAACGAAAATGTTAGGAAGCTGATAACATGTGTCTATGTTGGATTAGTTCATTGTTACCATTCTTTATAGCTGAAACTGCATTAAATTCTACATGTTATTTTTCACTTTCAGGCATTTTATCATAAAATCTAGAGTTAATTTTCCAACTTTGCTGAAAGAACACACAACATTGAGGTTAGGAAACGAAAACAACTGACTTCTGCATCCACTCATATAGTGCTGCCACCATGAACAGCTGAAGTTGTTGAAAATCCCTAATATTATGTAAATTTCCTATTTCAGGTTACCTATCCTATAAACTAGAACAAATATTAAACTTTTATTGCTATATTTGCAATCAGCGCAACGAAATAGAAAGATTCCAGCTTGTTCCATAAAGGATACATAAGTACTGTTGACCAGTGTAATCAATAAATTAATAAATTTTCATTAATAATAAAAATGTAAATAAAATTTTTACATTTTGTTTAAATGTCAGTACTACAAACGGTTATTACTTAAACCCGACCCTATCTTAGCTGTAAACAATCGATTTACCATAAATCCCATCAAATAATTATTATAAAAAATCTATTTTTATCAAATATATTTTAATTTTAATGAATGCAGTATATTTTCCCTTGATGAATCCCACCCTCCCGCTCGCTAACTTAGAAATACCCAATCGACTTCCTATAAAATAAGTAAATTAATTTTTCAAAATATATTCCAGTATAAAAAATGTTTGATATTTACATGCAAGAGGTGCACACTTCGACCCTATGAATACTCTCAGTTATGCCAGACCACATCTATATAGCATCACTCACACCAAGGAACCGAGGTGTTTTCGCATAAGTATACAGCTTATACATAACCCCCCTCCCTGATACGACTCACTACTGACATACATATACCCCCAAAAACCCCACCCCCATTCTTCGACCCAACCCCTTTCGCCTTGCCTCACTCTCACTTCTTCATCCACCCTTACTACTACCCTCTGCCTTCAACATTACACATATATACGACTTTCTTCAACGCTGGCAGAACATTTTTACTTAAAAAGTTATTTGCAGTTTCAATGTTGAAGATTGTCGGCCCGGAACTATACACGACTATTATGCCAGTTGTTTCCAAAAGAGATAATGTTCAGTCAGAAAAGCGAACATAAAATATGTAACTAATGTAGTAAGTACCATCACTAGTAAGCTATACAGTGTGTATTTACTTCCGGATGTACTCCTCGGAAAGTTAAAACTTTAATACCTATGTCCTAAATTCAAGTGCACGTTCTCAAAAAAGAATTGTGTAGCAGGATAATAAGCGTATGAGGATCACTTAAAAATTGTAATGTAATGTATTGCTTCTTTGCGGCCCAGCTCCTGTTAAGAACATTGTATATTGTGGAAAGAATTCTGAGAATGTCAATGAAAGAGATGACGATATCTGTATTTGAAGAGTGAATATGTATGTGTACCACTCTTAGTTTTACAAGGTACAAAATGCAATACATGAAAAGTACTTTAAATACGAAGTAAGTTTTCATCAGTCAGAATCAATTTTCCTAAAACATTAACCGAAAGGGCTGTCACAGTATGTTAGAGTTGTCACAATACAGCCAATGATTTATTGTTAATTAATGTTAGTTTATCATTTAGAATATTTAAATGTTCATACATTTAATAATTCCAACACGTCTTACTAATTATAAAATGCATTACACCAAATTTCTAACCCGTGCAAAACTATTTTAACGTACGAAGAAAGAAGGAAGGTTGTTATAAATGTGACGTATGTGCCTGTCTGTGTGTCGGTCTGTAGCTTCGTGTCACCTAAGTGGATGGGCTGATTTTGATTATTTTCTTAAAATTGAAAGTTAGTTTCATCGGGATGGTTCTTAGCTGTATTTGATGAAAATCTGTTCAGTTGTTTAAAATTTGTAACATGTATGCTACAAATATTGTTAGCTATATTAAATGTTTTGCCACAAATATTTGTGCTACAAAGCACCACGTGACTGAGCTAAGAAAGGTGAAAATTAACTCAATTTTATATAGCTCTATACATATATTCCAGAGCCTACAGGGCAAGAATAATATTTTTAATGTTTTACGCAGACGTGCAATTACCCTACTACATTAACGCATTACACCCAAATAAAACAAGATACATTAAAAGGTACTATCAAAAATATTAAAGAATACTAACACGATGAATATTGTCATACAGAGAAATGTGCCCCAACACACAGATCAAAGATTGAAAGGATTAAATATGGGAATACATAGCATATAGAGACGAAGTAATACGAATCCAAATTTAGTTAAAACTAAGATATATATGTATAATTTACACACATACACACAGCCATGAGCTTACTTCGATTACTTCCTATATTTCTTGTACAAACAATACACAAGTTACAGGATATTAAATGGAGTTAAATGTAGGCAAATACGACCCTATCACCTAGAGTGTGCTTGACACAATACAGAAAATGCCGTGGTTTATTTTGAAGGAATGTGACGTAAAATGCTTAAATTCGAATTTCTACACAGTCAGATGTCACGTCCACGAGCTCTAATACCGAGTCAAACCAATTCCAGAAGATCAAGATTCCAACCATCAGGACATCTCCTTGATTGTAATAAACATTATCAATGACGCATTACGTGAAATGCGTCTGCCATCGGGTTTAAACGGGTTGAAAACATGGTGTAGAAAAAGTTTTAAATTCAGCGCCCACTGACAAAACATCTAGACCAACCCTTCACATGACTACAATATAACTTAGATCAAGACATTTATTTCAAGGGGCAAAGTCCAAACCAAATTTAGAAAAAAAAACCTAGCCCGTATTTTTACTCGCCATCCAACTGATTGGGAATTGTGCCGGACGATGTCGCTGGTCGGTGAGTTTACTCGGAGATATTCCGTATCTCTCATTCTCATTCCAGCTCTTCTCAATTATGGGGCGGTATCTCATGTCGTCCTCTGGGGCTAGCAGCTGCCTACGAGCGCCCGATTATTAATCTGTAGCTCGAGGTCTGATACCCTAACTCTTTTTGGGTACCTTCCCTATAAAATATTCATATATTTACCACATGACTGCAGCCGCCTAGCAAGTAATGGAGGACTACTCCCCAACTACATAATTATTGAGCACGTGTACTTACATTTACTCCTGTTCACAACCTCTAACTGCGACAAAGACCACCAAGGAAATAGGAATGCCACACCAACAACGCCCACACACCTAGTCAGAGCTTATGCGCGGGTGTGAAGGTAAGAAGAGTAGAGGGGAAAAAAGAAATATCAACGAGTTTAAAAAATAACTGAATAAATCGCGTCTCGAAGCAAACATTGATTCAATAAAACCTACTGTTAGCCACCGTCGCCTATATGATCTGACACCACACGGTGCAGTCAGTGGTTCCACTACAAGAAGCGTTTAGAGAGTATCTGCTTCCTCGTGATTGCTGCAACTGCCATTTGAGGACATGTCAACTTCTCTTCAAATAAAAAAAATTGAAGATTAATAATAAAGTTCCCAAAAGTTTTTAAAATTATATATATCCCAAATTTTCCCAAAAATTCGCCCAAAATTTTCCTCTTCCCGAAAAGTTTTCCATTTCTTTTTAAAAACTTGCTTTTTTCTCGACTCATAAAAGTTTCGTTTTTGGATGTCTCAAAACCCGCATGACTCAAATGCTTTCTCAAAGTGGGCAGATGAGTCTTTTCTCATGATGCATGCCAGGTACTGATAATCAACAATAAAAAATCAATGAAAGCAATTAATAAAGATTTGTTTTTAATCAATTTACATTAAATTTCAATGTTAATAATGTCATCTGCTTATATCCACCATCATCTTAGCAATACCGATCGATTTCCAATAAAGGCAATAAATTTTCAAAGAAATTTATTTCACTAAAATTTAATTTCTAAGTTTTATACTACAGCAGAGATATTTTCCTGTAGGCCCCATCGTCCCCTCACCCCACACAAAACATAGGTATAGCCAATCGATTTCCGATAAAGTCAATCAGTTTCCAAAAAATAAAAAAAATAATGTTTTTATATTAATTTAATTTTTTAATCCCAATACACTCAAGTTATTTCTTTTAGTTCACCATAGGGTACATTCCCTACTACTAACAAAGCTATACTCGAACAACTACCGATAAAATTAATCAACTATTTTTTATACTTAATTGCAAGACTCTTTGACTACTTTCAAACATGGCGGACACCATCCGAAAAGTACAACTCCCTCCAGGGAACTTATCTGTTGTATTTATATCCATACTACTTATGTTGACCACCTCCCTCCACCTCCTAACCTCCCCACCCACCTCCACTATCCACCCCCTCACCTACTCCCACCCCTCCAACCACCACCCACCACCTTCACCACCCATCCTCTCCCCCAGCCTCACCCCCAACCATTCCTACCCCCTCCACCACCCCACCCACCTATGCCACTCACAATGTCTGAGATAGAGATGTGGTCGTTGTTCCAGATGATGGTTACCTAAGCGCTGCTGTGGAGTTCGTATGTGCGTTGGCGAAAAGCTTATCACCATGGTCTATGTGCTCACAGTCACTAGCGAAGATAATGTTGTCTATCTTTAACGAAGTGCTCACTAAGACCAGCGATCATCTCATCACCCGAACGCAGTCCTCACAGTCACAGTCACTAACGAAAATACTGTTGTCTCTGCCAAAGTGGTCGTGATCATTGGTGAACATGGCGAAGTGGTCGCTATCTTTGACAATCAGCTCATCTTTGTGGCCGACGTGATGGCGAACATAGGCGTACAGCTCACAGTCGTGGTCCAAGTGGTGACGAACCCTGGCGAACAGATTACGAACATCGTCAATCAGCCCGCGAAATATTTCAGGATACCATTCATATTACCATACTCCAGGATACTACCATTCCAGATTCTACTTTAGGCTGCTATACATTATCTTTTAATCAGTTCTTACAGTGCACTGAGGTAGTAAATCACTTTCAGATCACTTGTAAACCTCAATTTTTTGTATATGTTTTTAATTGGACAACGTATATTTTGTCCGTACTTAGCTAGCAAACAAAACCTTCTCGTTCAGAGTTTTCATTGGATTGCTTTCAAGAAGTACCTTTTATTGATTTTGCCTGCACGCATGAACCAAGCGTGTTCTAAAGTAATATGTAATGGAGAACTACTGGAACTACATAAGTGGCCGGCGATTCCTTTAAAATTATATCTCGGTTTCTCGTTGCAATCAGCAGACATATGAACAACCATCATATAATTCTCTTGCAGTTTAAGAAACTTTATTCAAAACCTATCTACAAGGTGTTTTACATACAGTTAATGTCACACTGACCCGTTTCTCCCAGAAATTTATTCATATTTACACCGCTCAGTTTTCTGTGTGTTAAATAATTCGATTCCAACTCTTGTCATTCTTAATACATCTTTCATAATTTCATCATTGAATGGTGATGTTAAACTGAGAGGGATTAGGCGAAGACACACGTATGACGTATAATCTGTGTTGTTGGTGTTGAGTACTTCATATTACTCTTTTGTCATTTTTACTTCGGTGTTGTTAATTTCTGATGAATTCAGTAGACTCACTGTTAACCTTCCTAAGTCCTAAGCATCTCTGGTAAGCTATGAGAGTTAAGAAGACGTCAGTAAAATTCTTCGCAATGTCATTGTGTTTAAGATGATATCCAAAATACCGCCAATTAATTTTATTGTCCTAATTTTTAGTTCCAGAACATCGTAAGCACATAGAGGACACAATGGCATTGGGAACATGTAAATAACCCAGTTCCCTTCCATCAACTGTGCCATAAACCAGGATCAGTTTTTTCCTGACCTTCACTTCATTCAAATACCATATTATCATACTTGCATAGTTCCCTAAATAAAAAGCTATAAACATTTTACAAAATCTTTGAATGCCACTTGATGTGGCTTCCAGTTTCCAGATCTCTAAGATTGGTAAAACGCAGCACCATCACGACCATTTTCACATAATACCACGCAGTAATGGAAGTTTGGTTTCGTATGTCCGTGAATACTATTGCAATCTTAGTATGTCGCTACTGTTTGGAAACTCTACTGTCTGCCTGTGCACATAATTTATTGCTTTAGTGCTGGGGGAAAAAACGTTATAGACTAGATTTGATAAATATTCTAAATTATTTGAAATGAAATTATTGGAAATGTATGTCTTTCAAAATGCTCAGGTAATAATGGCATGTCACCATGCGGTTGCAATGCGATACTTATGTCTGATGGCCTGTAATACCAAAATCGATACATAATGTGTATAATTTGCTGTTAGTTTCTTTTTTTCTATCTTAATAAGATCCTTCTTTCCTTTCGATTACTCCTGGATAAAATATTCTCAGTTTTACTTGTTTTTAAGTTTATTGAAGCTCAACATTTTAAATTTAATTTCTAACACTCTATAGCACATAAAAAACTAACCATTAGTACAAATATATTTTCTTCACTCTTTTATGAAGAATATATAAACGGTCTTATGCCTTTTACATATAACGGGACTCCCAGATGTAATACATATTACGTTATAAAAACCAAACAACGCATGTCTAAGGGAAACACCATGAACACATGATTTCGTACAATAAATGAAAGGCATTCCACGCAGTCGCGCATCTTCTCTTCTCAGTCCCACAGAATACATTATGCTCCCCAGCTATGTATAGAAGAGAGCACTGCTAAAGAGTCGTAGGATGTTTCACTCGTTGCAAGTTATAACGAGGCAGTAGTAGCGATAGTGCGTTACGTTTAAACAAGTGTATGTTTGACTAGTTTATCACAATTCATCTGGTCTTAATAGAATGTTGCATGTTAAAGGGGTGCATGTGTGGCTGTTTCAGTCGTCCTTCTGCGAGAAGCTGGCTTGCCGCAAGAACAACAGCTGCTGGACAATAGCCCAACCGCCCATGGAAGGAACAACCTGCGCCAACAACAAGGCAAGTTCACCAACACAGTGTTTCGTATTCCTTTCGTAGCCGGTCATCTAAACTAACTAGAACTGTCAATTATATGAAGAGGTTTAAGAGTGTGTTTCCAGGTAACAGCAGTAACTAGTAATGACTTGTCAACTACACAACTTATCACACGTACATTCCTGTTAGTTATTATTTGAGTTGAAATAATTACTTTCCATTGAAAACATTAACAGTGATGTTGTATGCGTCACACACACACATTACTTATAAGAAAATATAGATAATTTATAGTGTTACTTATACATAGGGACTGGGAAATTACGCGAATTCAATGACCTGCAGGTTAGAATCCACTATGCATACTCAAGCCTCGTCTATTGGTTCATTGTCTGCTGTTCCACTGAGTGTAGCAGCTAGTGGACAAATAGTCGGGGCTTGAGTATGCATAGTACAATGGATTCTAGCCTGCAGGTTATTGAATTCACGAAAATTTCCAGTCCCTACTGATATACTACGTGTTTCTATTTACAGGTTCAGGCGTATCACATAAGCTCATTCAAATTCGTCATCCTTGTCCCCTGCTCCGGATAATTTTCGCAGTGCTATTTCCTCATTTACTTGTTCAGCAGCTGGTTGGGTGGATGCCGTCATTAAGATAAATGTTACGTTATGTAAAATAAAGCAGTGTTGCAGCATGCGAAACCATTGTTTGAATTGGACACATCTTTCAATATTAACCCGTTTCCGTGTTAAATATAATTTGAAATACGTTTAAACTAGGGTTGCTTCAGACAGAATTGGGGCCATAAACCAAGGGATGATTCCGTATCCTGAATCTGAAATCAACAATGATCCTGCTGTGTTCCTATCCATGATGAAGTAAACTTCTGAATTTTTCCAAAAACTTACATTGTGCACGGACTGTGGCTATATAAAGCATCGACACTAGCAAACACGTCTAACTTACTGCAAGTAGCTTGTATATTTACACTTGTGTGTTATTTTATATTTACGTACTATACTTGATTGATTTCCATATCTTCAAAGGTTTTTTGGGGATACGTATTCACATTCTGTTCCTCACAAAGTTGCTGTCCTTAAGCGAAATTGTCATTTAGACTGTTGCTCTATATCGTCCTTAGTATTTTTACCAATTCCTACTTGAATCACTGCATTATCAATGTACCTCAGATGTTATTTTATTCGGTTTATTTTTCACAAAGCGTGCCCACGATAAACTTTACTTCTTTAATTCTTCCGAAAATTGGTCGGCAATCCACTGAAAACTTTCTCTGTGAAACCTGTTAAAAAAATCTGCAGTCCCCATTGTGACTCTCTGCGAAGGCTGCGAATCGATACTAACTCATCCATGGTTACCCTCTTGGTGTGAGCTCAACTCTCAACTATGGTGAGCCTGCTACTGAGGAGGCTCGCAAATTTCTGTGTGGCCACTTGCTATAGCGAGCAGTTGTTTTCGTTTATTGACCCGGACACAGGGGCATACTTGGACCTCACGTCACGAGAGCTAACTCACGCAACTAAATTTGAGGGTTCTCGGCGGCCATCGATATGGCGTCTCGCCTATGTAGCGAAGCGAGATCGGTGGTTCGATCCCTTGTAAACAATCTAAAGTGGAATTAGATTAATATCTATCAAGCCCTTCAAGATGTAGAATTACTCTTTGTTTCAAAATTACTTATTACTTTCAGAACTTGATGACATTTACCCCTGAGTATAGTGACAAGGAGTGAAATTTTTTCAAAGATTTGTTGAAAGATCTCGAACCCAACTTGCCGTTTTCGTGATTTCCACATCAGTATGATAGTTATAAATATGTCTTTGAATTGAGATTTTAATTTTTTTTTAATTACGTCCCTAAAGTGAAGAAAAGATTTCAAATGTGTCACCAACCGATCCTCGATATCTATCGATCCCGTGGAAATATCAAAATACTCTTTGCTTCCAGATAATGTACATTTTAATACAGGGCGATTAATTTTTCACCTTTTTGATATCGAAGTCATTTTGGCTTAATTATTATAACTTGACAACTTGAAAATTAATTTACTGATTTTATTTCTTAATTCGTCCCCTAAGGGGCTGAAATGGTATGAAATGCGTTTTCGAATAATCAGTTATATATATATATATATATATATATATATATATATATATATATATATACACACATATATACACACGAACTCGATATACTGTCGTATTTATTTCCACTTCACCACTTCAATGGGATACCTACACAGATGCCTTAAATGTCACGTGAGGATTTTTGTAAATTCGATTCTTAAAGGGATTTCAAGAGGTTACATGTTTTTGTTTATGAATAATAATTATCCATCGAAATCTTCGCTCTACAGAAATATTTTTGCTTAGAATGATGATTGTGTAACCTTATTTCAGGATTTCCTGAAATTCGATACACTGGTGAAAAAATATGAAATACATAATTTAATGAACCATCTATTCAGATGGAACCCAATGGGCTACCGTCGTAATATTACTTCAGTTGAATACTTTTACGAATTTATTAAAATTCGAATAATTAAAACTTAAAAAGACCACGTGACTGAACACAGGAGACAAAGTAACATGAAGGTTTTGAGTAGACTAGATGCACAAGCATGTACAGAAGGAACCACGGTGTCAAGGCAACAATGTTGTTACAGTGGTGCTATCACAAGAAGTGTGTGCCGCAGGGCACAAGGGCGACAGCAGTAAACGGTGGCTGGGGTGAATATGGACCATTGTCAGAGTGTTCCCGCACTTGTGGAGGTGGCGTGGCCAGCAGGGAGAGAGCTTGCAACAATCCATCTCCAGCTAACCGCGGCCGCTACTGTGCAGGTAGCCGTCGAAGATATCAGCTCTGCAACACTCAGGTACAGCAACATTGCCTTGCTCTACCTGTCTTCCCTGACTGCAGCGTGTCGTCACAGAAGGTTCTAATATATCCTTAGGTCTAGTAATAAATTCCCTTTACTAATGGTTTCAAACTCAAAATATCCGAGTTTCAGATATCTGAGCACTATCCTCCAGGGAGTTCCGAGGGACAGCCGAATAAAAATCCTTGAACTAAACAAACCATGTCGTCACATATTCGCGTTCCCAAAGAAGTTCTGTGGAAAGTCCTGTAACTGTTCCTAAATAGCCACGCCAAAGTGGTCCAATAAGGTACACCCATGAAAGTTTTGCGAGCCACTTTTAAGATATTTTGAAAATTCCTGAAATATATCTTTCACAGGTCCGAGCAGGAGCTCGTACGAACGTTTTCTAGACCGCTTTAAAAGGAAAACTGAAACTCCCCAAAAGCATTATTATAGATGTCCGAGCAGGAGTTCCTACAGACGTTCTATGAATTGCCTTAGTATATGGAAATTCTCCAAAGTCATCCTGTATATGTACGTTCAAAAAATTATAAGGACGTCATTGATATGTCTCGAATATATGTCTCGAATATACAGATTTTTTTTTAGCACGGTAGCTGCAAATCCAATCACGAAACAACATTTGTACACATTAAAATATACAAAAGGTTTTATGCAAGTACTTTGCAAAGAGATCAGTAAAATTTATGTATGCTAAGAGAAGTATGTACATGTAATATTTTTCGTAAAGTATTTGCAATATAATAGATAATTTGACTTCATGTTAAAACTTTTAAATTCAAAGTTATTGCAGACGAGTTCTTTGTCGAGCAGACATTTGAAGACAGCAACGAAGTAATATGACCAGTTTATTTATTCTGTTAGTGGATTACGGTACTGGATATTTCATAGCAAATAAATTTTGTTCCACAAAGAACTTACAACAAGATATTGCATTATGCGGCAACTCAAATATAAAAAGAATAATAGTCTGCTGAAGTTTAAGAATAGCATCATCTACATAAGGTCCTATAAATGTCCTCGAAAAGTATTCCGCGACGTGCCAAGCTCACCAAATGTCAGTCTCTCCGAGAGTAAGTTTCACGGAACTTCAGCCTGCATCGAGCTCACTGTGTGTCAGTTGGACATGTGACAGTTGCATCACTGTGTCATCCTCTCCGAATGTCAACTAAACCACGCCGTAGTACGATCCTATCTGCGTGGCCACTGTTCTATCTGGGAGCTCACATCACGCATGTTGTTCTGCTTGCTAGCTCGTTATTGTGCAGTATGTATTGTAAACGTCTAACCGCGATTCTAACCTTTATCTCCACCAAAAATCTTAAATGTGTTTTAAATCAATAGACACAGAACATTTTTACTGTCTCTAACATGTTGTTTAGGCACTTCCACTTTTAAACATCAGTATTAGTCCTTATTAGACCTCAATATTAGACATCAGAATTAGACCTCATTATTATATGTCAGTATTATACCTCACTTAGACCTCAGTATTCGACCTCAGTATTAGAACTGAATATTAGAAGTCAGTATTATAAATAACTTTTAGACCTCACTTTTGGACATCGTTTTTAGACCTGGCCGATACACCTCACTCTGAGACTTCACGATTATACCTCAATTAAAGAGTGCTAAATTTGTTTCAGGGACTGGTTAAGGTAATGCTCTCACAAAAGGAAATTTTTATCTAAAGTGTTTCATAAAGATTTAGTATTTATTATCGCCAGGCATGCATAAGCGAGTGACGAATTTATTCTGAGATGAGGTAGGTCTATAATGTATTTGCTAGTTTAGTGTATATATGCACTAAGCCCAGTAGATTCGATCAGGTTGTCCTAAGTTCAGTATAGTTAGGAACGATAGATATAATTACATTTGAAGTGCTTAGGTCTAAAGGGTTTGGGAACTGAAAGGTTTAGTCATTTTATTTACAATAAGAAAATTTGGGTGACACATAACCTGAATGTACAATGTTACGAAAGGTACTAGATTAGAGTTGGAAGTGATATGACTGAAGTAGCTAAGAATGTCATACGTTGAACTTAATATTAAAGAACAATATGTACGCTTGTAAGTTTACGTTGGTTAGGTTTAAGTTGGAGTGGTATTAGTATAAAAAGAACTTATGTGATATCCTTTATAACACGCACGTTGAAAGGCTTCTGAGAACTTAACAGATTTCTAATACGCTGCAGTACTATTTTCTGTCGTTTAGGCAGGGGCCTCAAAAATGGTTTAAAATATTTATTTTACGGCTTTGTTTGTTTCCGAAAATATATTGACATTAAAGTTATAAACACATTGAAGACGAAAATGTTAGTGGAAGAATGTTGTACTACATGCTACATGCACATTGTGGCAACACTGCGCTAAGATAGTCGCCCTCTTATGCCATACGTCCAGGTATTATTTTATGTGTGTTGCGCCAAATAAACGTGGAATAATGTTGGGACTTCTCGGCATTATAACCTGCACCCATAATATGCAGATCATAACAGCTGTAGTAAGTTAAGTAAGATAGCTGTGGAGTGCAAGAGGGGACTAACTGACGTGTTATGTTGTCACATTGTTCATAAAATATCATTGTACAACAATTTGCTACTAACACTGTCGTCTCCAGTTTAGTCCAGAATTCGCGTTGTGAGTTTATTACAAGTTTGTTTCTGGACATCATATGTGTGAGTTTCCGTGCAGGACACGAGGTTTGCTTGTACTACGCTTGTTTGCTAGCGATAACTGGACATGTATCTTAACTGGAATGTTTCAGGCCTGCCCAGATGATCAACCCACGTTTTACGATGTACAATGCACCGAGAAGAACAACGTATCGTTCGCAGGGCGGTACCACACATGGAAACCATATAGAGCTGGTGCATCAGGTATGTCAAACATATAGAGACAGAACTAATACGGTGGTACTCTCAACACGGATGTCAGTTTTTTAGCTTACTGCTTACCACTGTACAGTAACTCTTTCGACACTTCGTTCATGATAACTATCATGGCTGAATAGACAAACAGTAACAAGATTTTAGCAACTGGATGATCACGAAAGTAAAACATTGCAAAATGATACCTTGGTAAAATTACGTAATGAAAGATTGTGCTAATATGAAGAGAGAAATTCGTGATATATAATTGACATTGAAAAACATTTATTATAAGCATCAAAAGTAAAGATACATATATAACGAATTCCCGGGGAGCTGTTTATTAATAACAATAAGTGCGATATGCGAATAAAACTTGTTTAAAATACCATTCACCTTCAGTAGACAATCGGTTTGGTCACGTTTCTTCTTGGAATAGAAAGTTATATCATTGCATTGTTTAGCTATTAAATGACACATTTCAGAGTAGCTGGCCCCTACGAACACACAAGGTCACCTTCTCAGAACTCCCTCAAGTGAACCGTTTTCCAGAAAAAAGATGTGGAAAAAGTGGAGTATTACAGGTAAGCAACACACAATACACATTCGAAACCATTATTTTCCTTCACAGATGCAGATAATGTCATCATGAAAAAGTACTCAGAATGTCATAATTTATTTCTCCTTATATTTGGTTATTTTAACATATGCTGCTTTTTAATGTCAATTTTCAAGCGCGAATGTCTCTCTTAGGACAACAATTAACTTGCATACATAAATTTACCTAATTATTACAAGAGTTCTTCTCGCTAAATTTGTAACATAGTGTCGCATGTTGCCCTGGCAGCAGGCATGTTACATCATCTTAGGTGGACAGCTCGATGATCCATACGCCCGAGACGTCATCGGGATGACGTCTTTGCGTACAATACTCTTGGCACGTATGAGTGAGGAATGTCTATTTTTAGACCTCTGGTCATATGTTTCATCACCGATTGACTTCACTAAAGGGGCCATATAAAAGCCTCGCAACTGCAAAATATGAGTCAGTCTGGAGTCTGCAGTCGGAAGTCTGAAGAGGATCAGTAAGAGTTTGTAGTCGGCGAGTATGAAGTGAGAACTGAGAGTGGTGTGAGGCAGCGCCCTTACGGGCGGCGTTGCCACTGGGGCAGCGATGGGCATCGTGAGAAGTGATGGGCCGAGAGGAGACACTGATGGCGGCGCAGAGATGACGAGGACCCAGCGCCTTGGGGACGGTATCACGACGACGTCGAGGCTGACGTAATATCGGCGGGCTGCAGAAGGGGCAGACAACACTTGAGGTGTTGTGTCGGCACGGCTGAGCTGACGAGGTGCGATGTCTCGAGGATGGCAACACGGCGATGATGGTTGGTTCCAAGGCTGAGTAACATCAGTGTCCTGCAGAAGGGACTGACAACAACTAAGAGTGTTGTTTCGGCGCGGCGGAACTGACAAGGTGTGGCAACTCGAGGATGGCAACATGGTGGCGGTGGTCGGTGTCGAGGCTGAGTAACATCAGCAGCAGGCAAAAGGGACTGACAACACTTGGGGTGTTGTATCGACGGCAGCAGTGAAGAAGGTGTCGGCGTGCTGCAGAAATGTGGTGAGCTGTGGAAAACAACATTGAAGGTGTCGTACCAGCGAGAGCAGTCACTGGCAACTTAGGAGAGTTCGCTATTGGTCGCGCTAGAAGAAGGCGCTAAGCTTGTGGAGAGATACTGGTGAAGACATCTTGGTGACGTCAGAATCTACTGTGAAGCTTCAGGCACATACCTTCGGAGTGGTGTAGGGCTAAACAAGAGGATGGTTGCTGCGGGTCGGTGGACAACAAGGAGGTGCTCGACGGGAGTCGAACCGAAGACCTCAAGAGTGAAGATAGTGGTGCACTCGGGGTGCTGCACAGCACATGGTGAACCATAACCACTTCAGACTGTTAAGGTTAGACATTGCCACTATTTGAGAGACTGTTGATTGGGTATATGACTGAATTTTTATTGTGATTTGTAATATTTAATTATTTATTGGTAAACATTGTTGTTCTTTAATTTTCAAAGTTCATTAACATTTCTGTTGCGCAGTAGTAATTGTGTGCATAATTAAGGGTGTTGTGGAAGTTGTAGTTGGTTGCTGTTTTGTGTGTTTTTGTAAGCCTTGTGAGCTAGTAAATAAATAACTTATTTCTACATTTTCTTGGCTTGTGGGTGTGAGCCGCGTCTGAAGATTGTCTTGCGACGTTTCGGCAGTCGTTGCAGCTGCCGAAACGTCGCAAGACAATCTTCAGAACAAAACAATTCAGATTGGTTCACTACACCAATCCTGACTCACATTCGGGAGGACCCGGGTTTATCCCCGGCTCCGGCCATCTTGATTTCGATTTCCCAAAGTTTTTCTATATCCCTCCAAGCGAATGCTGGGATGGTTACTTAACATAGACAATGGCCAATTCCTCTCTCTCTCTCTCTCTCTCTCTCTCTCTATATATATATATATATATATATGTGTGTGTGTGTGTGTGTGTGTGTCATTGTGTGTTAAGTTGTGTTAAAACCCAATTGACCTTGCTGTGCCTTCAAACATAATTTTGTACAAATTCTTGTTTGTGTTTAAGTGGTAGTAGAATGGGCAACGGGCACCAACATTTTGTTCATAACTTCAGTTAAAAACACCTCCATTCTAAAAATTTGCTAGCAAAGTCAATGTTTCCATCGTCTTTGTTATTGTTCATATTTAGCATGGATTCCAAGGCTGATCACTTAGGACTAGGTAAAAATTTTCATTCCTCAACAATAAGTTAAGATCAGGTAAACTGACTGTTAAATTGTAGAAACTAGTGGTGAAACGTATTGAGATTAAGAGCCAGTGTTTCAAACAGCTAAAATACTTTAACTGCATTGAATTATGATCTTTGAAAGAACTGTGCGATGGGAGTGCATGACTGGATTTATTTACTTGGACATACTTCATTGCGAAATAAATGACTGTTAAAAGGAAACTAAAAATAATACAAGAAAACATAAATAAGCAGAGTATGCTTTAGTCATCAGGATACATACACTACATGAAATTCGAAAACTGGAATCTGGTCAGATAAAAACAAGGAAAAAACAGAAAATAAAAGAAATAACAAGAATATAAAAATAGTTAGGTTGACATGCGACACAACAATGAGACGAGACAAAAACACAAACAGAAATACAACGAAACAACGATGAGACTAAACAAAACACAAATATGTCGGACACAAACAGAAAAAACAACAAACGACACAAATGATGAGACGAAACAAAACACAGTAGTTTTCCAAACAGTCAGTATAAACGACGTTTCGGGAACTGGAATCTGTTCCCGTCATCAGGTAGTCACACAGGGTTCAGGAACACAAGTGCGACTGATGAGACTCCGCCGCCGTTTCCTCATGTGCCATCCGAGGCCGTGCTGCCGCGAGACCGAAAGCCGAAGCTTCCATAACTCGCTGGGTGTTTGTAAAATCAAAAGCACCCCGACAGTCTAGTTTCAAATCATTGGAACGGCGGCGGGGCGCGTGTAACTGTTTTAGCTGGGCTCCGGACCCGTATTTAAGGCTGGAGGGGGGTTGTTGCCATTAATAAAATTACGTGTTTGTGTAAACGGCGGGGGAG
>PNEQ01096171.1:0-40453 GCA_003012365.1 Medauroidea extradentata
ATAAAATATTATCAGAAGTATATTTTGTTGTTTAACACTTTTAAATGTAAAATATACAATATTTTACATGTTACAAAACACGGAACACTACTCAAAATAGCATCCTATAATTTTGCAACGACTGTTCGCATAAGGTCAAATATCTTGAAATTACATTTCTGTCCCTTGGTCTACTATTGCATAACTCCATCCAATTGTGAATAATAATTATAATGGTTAAATAATTTAAAGAAAAAAAATCACAGAATGAAAGTATAGTGTTCAGTATTATTTATCCTAGGATGGAACTCCTTATACTCCTTGAGAAAAGTCGTATTGGTGAAAAAAAGTAGAATTTTCTTCAAATTGATTTAGGCGAACAGGTGAGTCAAATTGGCACATGATGGTTTCATAACTGGATAGTAACTACAATGTAAGTTTTATTCCAACATGTGTATCTAAATGTCTTCCTAGGTAGTAGTAACATTTACAGTATACATTCACAGACAGCAATTCCTTGGTAACAAACCAAAAAAAAAAAGTTAGCAACTACTGTAAACAACATTTTTACCACTTGAAGTTACTATTAGGTAGGTAATAACTCAATACAGAAACACCTCAATGTTCTCACAACAACAACAAAAAAAAAAAAAAAATTATACCATAGACTGAATTCTTGTCGATACTTAAACTACACAGTTTTTTTTTACAGCTATGCCTCTGCCCATAGACCACATTGATTTTTTTATTCTAAATCATTTACATACTCACACATTGTGAATATAAATTGATTACAAAAAAATCTAGTACTGTACTCTGTATAGACAATTGCTATCATTACACATTAGTTCTGAAAAACAATCTGAATCAGTTTGACTTGTACTTGACCTATTACGCAAACATTTAGTATGTGTATATATGAGGGGCTTAGAATAATAATGGTGTAAGTCACGCAAAGTAATTTTCACAAAAACAATTTATTGCCTTTACATATTGCCGGCATATAGGATGATCCCGCATATAAGACGAGTCATGGTTTTGAAGGTACAAATTCTTGAAAAAAAAATAAATTACTAATTTTGTGAATTTTTGACAGAAAAATATTTTTTTTTTCCTTTGCCAGAAACATTAAAAATTTAGTTTAAATATTTTCAATACATTTATTACCATCTTATAAACATCATAATAGACACATAAACGAATAACATTTACTGAGGCACGCTACATGGCAACGCCGGGCTATAACAGCTGCTTGCAAGGTCATTGCATTCCTGTGCGCTGTTGTATGCCAGCCTAGCACTAGATAGTAGACACATGAATGTGTGGTACGGTACCTAGATCCTCGTTTTCTCCGCCTGAGAGTTGTAGGCTGGCGAGACAAAGTATCTAGGCACGCGTTCCAACTGCATTGATCGCCACTTCGCTGCGAGGAAGTGTCTTTTATTATGAATGACGCTCATCAAAATTTCATACCGTAAATTTTATTTAAAAAACGGGACACTCGTTTTCATTTGTGACGGAAAACGCAATTCCTTGAAACATTATTCAACTTCACAGCTTACAGCTTAGCTTTGGAACGATTTTTAGGTTACTAAAAATTTTTGCACCTTCATATTAGACAAGTAGCAATTTTTGAAGGCCAAAAATATGTATATGTAAAAATAGTTGTCTTATATGCCGGCAAATACGGTATAAAATACAGCACACTTTTTTTAGTACTTGAATTTTATTTCAATAATTGAGTAAAAATAATGTAATAATTGTAACGGAACTTTCTTTTAGGACATGTTTAACATTAATGAATTAAGCATCTTTTAATAAAAGTGACTTACACCACCAGCATTTTAAGAAAGTTTTGAATTTCATACTTCAAAGTACTTTCTGCAATTGTTGTACAAGTCTGCTAACGTTCCTTTAGCATATGTAGTTGTCATGGCTTTCAAACAGTGCAGAAAAAAAAATCTTTTAAATCACTTAATCATAGTTGCCACAAGTATAGAAAACTGGGAAAAGTAGGGGAATTAAAAATAAATTCAGGGAAGTTAGGGAAAAAGTTATGGAAATTGCGAAAAGTTATGGAATTTTGTCTTAATGGTGCTTTTATTTTATTTATTATTGTTAAATAAAAATTCCTTAAATCAAGCTTTGCTCACTCACGCCGTGTTCAGTGAGAGTGAGGTAGGAACGGAGCTGCGTCGGAATTCTCTGGACGCCACCCGGTTAAGTGTGTAACCGGGAACACGAGGCTCGATGGGTCGTGGTCTGTTCGTGCCGGCGTGCCCCTCTCTCAATTAGCGAGTCAAAACAGCTGCGGATCGGGAAAAGCGGGGAGGATCTGGAGAAAACTACACCTTACATGGACACTTATTGGGCGGTCCACACCCCCATACCCTAGGGCCTTAAGCGAGCCAGTTCCAAATGGCGAAACAAAGTAAAACACTGGGCCGGATAGTTGCACATGCGCGTTTTGTTTCTCGGTGGACGAATCAGAGTCCCGAAGCACACCACATCTCTCTCGTTCCGTCCGTCATGGCCGCTGCTTCCAGACTCCTTCTTCATGCCCAGGTAGAAGGAGGGGGCAGCAAAGCCATGTGTCCTGCACTGACAGATGGCCGGGATGGCAGGTGTCACACGTCTGTGTCAAGTTCACACATGCCCTGCCACCGTCACTGATCTGCCACACACACTCAAGTATCACACATCTGCCATTACCAACCAGCGCACACCTCCCACTGACACATTCTGCGAACACCTGCCGCAACCAGATGCAACTCCACCTGGCCTGTGGCCTGGTACGATGACATACGCCCTCTTCCTGAAGATGACAGGTCACGGCAGGTGTGTGCATTCGCTATGTACTCTGCTGCCTGTGTCGCTCCCGACGACTGAAAAGTAGGGTCTGCTGTGGGTCGAAGTCTCCGGCTTCATCTTCTGAGTCTTCGGGTGGTGCACAGCAGGTCTGCTGTTTCTGTCATGAGCGATGTCGTAGGTTGTAGGGCTCCGTTTCGGTGTCTGTTGGTATGGATCGAGGGAGTAGACATTGGGGTGCCGGCCATCGGTAACACCAGCATGACCTGGGATTTTGTGGTCTTTACGTTGTGACGTTCTGCCACTGGCGTCTGTACAGTAGGTGCCGATGATTGAGGGCCACCAGCCACGCCCCACTCCGGAAAGCGGCAAACTCGAGGATGAAACCAGGCAGGTGCTCGGCGTCTGCATTTCTGGTCGTTCCTCGGTTCGGGGTTGACCCCTTCTTCCTGCTGGCCACTTGTGCTAGGCTCGGACAAGTGTAACTGGGGTTGTCTGCTGCGTCAGCATCGCTGTTGGCATCGAGGCGACTCTTCTGGTTCCTCGATGTGTATGGTAAAAGTCGTACTCTCCAGTGGCGCGTCCAGTTCCCACACTTCCCGGACGATGAGTTGGAGTTTTGGCTCATCCTCAGCAGGCATGGTCACTATTGGTTCGGCTTTCTGCGGCGGTGTAATGACACCAGGCGTCGATGGGAGAAGTAACGCCAGTCCCGGAGTCTTGTCACATCTGCTTTGCGAGTGTTTGTCACTCTCCTCTTGGAGTGGTGTCTCAGTTTGTGGGTATAAGGTGTCCTCCGGTGGGGCCTGTTTCACACCGTCTGTATCTGTCTCCTCATCAGCTGGCATGATAGGAACCACCCTTAGTTCGTCTCGATGGATCTTTCGGAGGCGCCTGTCCCCATCTCGGACTAGGTAGACGTGTTGTCCTAGGCGTTTCCACACTGTGTGAGGACCTGTCCAGCGAGGTGCTAGTCCTGCACAGAAGTTTCGTGTGCGGGCCGACAATGGATGGTTCCGAGCATATACCAGTGTCCCTACCTCCAGGAGTGAAGCAGGGGCGTCATTTGGGGCTACAGGGGAGAGAAATGCCCCCCCCCCTGCCCTGGATTTGGAATTTTTGTGTATAAAAATATTTTTTTTTTGTATTTTTAAATGTAAATAATGCTAACTTAAGGACATAAAACTGAAGATTTATTATTAAAGTATCTAATTTATACATGCTTAATTAATAAAAAAGATGCAACAAGGTCACTGTCGTCAGAAAACAAAATCTTGCCCCCACCCTGAAAAAATCCGGAAATGACGCCCCTGGAGTGAAGGCGGGTTTTCCGACACTGGCATAATTTTTCGCACATACGCCTCTTGGTGTTGGCGGGCAGCAGTGAGTTTGGCGTCTCGCCCCAGTCCTCTGCATCCTGAGGGACCTCGTTGTCCAGGTCGCCCAGGTGTATTGTGTGTTGGTTATTCAGACGCCAGTCTACAACATGCACTGTTCGTCGTTCCCCGGCTCCCACGTGTACCCTCTTCGCCGCGACCTCTATCACTGCTGCTTGTTGCTGTAGCTATGGTTGCCCCAGCACAACAGGCTCTCGTAGGCCATTCACGACCAAGGCTTCAACTTGAGACGTCTGGTCGCGTATCCTGATCATCAGATCAGTTACGCCCTGTGTGGCACTGTGCTTCCCTCTGGTGGCTAGATGTAGCATGCAGGGTCCAGTTCGGATCTGTGATGGATTAACGAGCGTGTATGCGACGAACGTATGGCTGGCGGCAGTATCAACTAATGCAGCAGTTGGTTGGTTGTTGACTTTGATCGGGATGCGGAGTAACTGATCCTCCTTGACAGTTAATTGTCCCAAAAATGGCTCTGAGTCGGTGTTGGTCGTGGTCAGGTGTGTCTGGCGTTTGACAGCGGGGAGGCCAGCAGCAGGCCGGCCTCCCCGCCTTAGGCGTTTCTCGACGGCTGGCATTTGGCATTCCTAACAGGGCAGTCGCTGTGCCAGTGGAACGTGTTCGCTGGGCAGGTGTGGCACTGTGGAGGTTGGATGTCCTGTCGCGAGAGTTGTGGGTTGGACGTCAGACAGCTGCGCCTCAATCGTGAGTTGTTGTCTTCGGCCCATTGGTGTGCCGCTAACGCTCCTATTTCTGGTGATGGGGCCTCCTCATCCGGCCGTCCTAGTGTCTGTAATGGACGTCCCATCAGCTGATTGACGGCCCTGTCTGCAATGATTGCTGGACGAACGTATCCCTCCACACTTTCACCCTTCACTTCTGCCAAAAATGGTTGGAGTTCCAGTCGCATATGCGGGGTTATGCTGCTTAGTGCGTCCTCCAGCGGATAGATGTGCCGGAACAGCGGATTTTCGTGGCTATGAACCTTTTTGTCGACTATGTGTCCTTTTGTCGTTCACTATAAAATCGTGCTTGACAGTCTGCTATAGCCTCCGCGGACCCGAATCGATACCATAGGCCATTCGCGAACTCGTCCCATGTCATTGTTGCATATCCCCATATTCTCCACCAGTCCTTTGCGGCACCATGCAAGTTGCTAATTTGCACGATCAACCCACTCATTCTACACTACGCCGTAACGTAAACACAGTGTTTCGCACTGCTGCAGAAACTGGTCCACGTCCTCGTGCATGTGTCCCGAGAACTCGGGAAGTTTCATTATGTCCCCACTGTCTTGGCGGTTGTCGCGACAGCTCGACGCGCAGTCGTTGAGGCGCTGGGAGAGGGGTGATAGAGTGGTAGGTTTGTAGCTTGTGATGTATGACTTTGAAGCGGGGAAGGGGGCCTCGATGACACACAAGTTGTGCAAGCGAACACGCCCTCACAGAACGTGACAAATTCCGTGGCGTGCGAACATCTGCGGTGGCATCTTGTTCGACATGTCACACAAGTGGCCATCTCTTTCCCTTGTCTGTCACAAGTTGGCGAGTCACATACTTCGGCCTGCCTTGGCGGGCTGTGGTCAATAAGCTTCTCCACTTTCACGCCGCTCGGGTTCCCCTTCTGATTCTCCATGGCACATGTGCAGCATTGTTGCAGTACTTCTCCGAAAAGTAAATCAGGGAAGGCTGGTAATCCACACCTAACACACTCCTTGCTGCTCATTATGTGAGATGGTTCGATTTCTATCTAGATCTAGCTCCGTATATTGTTTCCTGCTGTCGCTGACGTGCGGGCTGTGATGTAGCTGGCCAAACAATGCAAATGTGGCGATCCTGTTGTGAAGTGTTGTCTTCCAGTCCTTCTCTGTGTAGGTTGTACGTCGATTTACACTGCGATATTCACGCCCCACGTTGGGCACTATGACGCCGTGTCCGGTGAGAGTGAGGTAGGAACGGAGCTGCGTCGGAATTCTCTGGACGCCACCCGGTTAAACGTGTAGCCGGGAACACGAAGCTCGATGGGTCTTGGTCTGTTCGTGCCGGCGTGCCCCTCTCTCACTTGGCGAGTCGAAGCTGCGGATCGGGAAAAGCAGGGAGGATCTGGAGAAAACTACACCTTACATGGACACTTATGGGGCGGTCCACACCCCCATACCCTAGGGCCTTAAGCGAGCCAGTTCCAAATGGCGAAACAAAGTAAAACACTGGGCCGGATAGTTGCACATGCGCGTTTTGTTTCTCGGTGGACGAATCAGAGTCCCGAAGCACACCACATCTCTCTCGTTCCGTCCGTCATGGCCGCTGCTTCCAGACTCCTTCTTCATGCCCTGGTAGAGGGAGGGGGCAGCAAAGCCATGTGTCCTGCACTGATAGATGGCCGGGATGGCAGGTGTCACACGTCGGTGTCAAGTTCACACACATGCCCTGCCACCGTCACTGATCTGCCACACACACACTCAAGTATCGCACATCTGCCATTACCAACCAGCGCACACCTGCCACTGACACACTCTGCGAACACCTGCCGCAACCAGATGCAACTCCACCTGGTCTGTGGCCTGGTATGACGACAGTATTAAATTCCCGTAGAAGTTGCAGATGTTGGTGACACTGCAGAACCTACCGTGTTGCAGAGTTATATTATGAATGTGAAATGCGAGAATAGTACGAGAATCATAGTACTGCTGTTCATAGGAGTTACAGGGCTGTGAAAGGATAAATTAAAAAGTGGGTACTGTAGTTTCAGCAACTAATATAGTACATTTGTTGCTATGGTACCACATTTCTATTAAATCACATGAACATAGTCCTAGCGTTGCTGAACCAACCCTATCGTCAGCTGCCTAAATGCCACCAAGGCATCTTGGCCTTTTTAGATTCTGGACTATTTAAAGCTAAAATGTCTAGCAAATTTTCCATTTTTGTGTATTCGTAGAAGAAAATTCATCATTAAACAATTTTTCTGTGTGTATGTGAACTAGGAGAAATGGTTTTGAAGGAATTTTTTTCTATAGATACAGGTTCATACATTTGTGTTGGTGTTTGTTCCGTAAATAGGTTTTCTGCAGTGCTAGTACTTAAAGTGAAGTTTTGTTGTTTGGTAAGTTATTACGATGGTATATTTAAGTTCAGATGTTTGTTGTCTGAACAGGCGCATGTTTAGTATGTATTCGCAAATATATGAGATCAAATGGGATAGATAAATTGGAAAACACGAAATTATAACCTCAGAGGACATAACTGATACAAACTTTAAATATAAACTGTGTTAATAAACGAGTGGCTGTTTAAATTGCTAAGTGTGATTAAATTGGCTAACATACATTTATGAAATTGTTAAAGAGAATTAATAAACTTTGTCGTCAGAAATCACACAGTCTAATGGCCTTGTAAGTAGGCTTACGTCTTGAAATCAACTTATGTGTGTGAACGCTCAAAAAACTAACCAGCAATACTTATTGCTTAGTAAGTCATTGAACGATTGGAACTTACTGTTGGAGGAGTTGGTGAAGGTGAAGGGAGGTGGTAGGTGTAGGAAGGGTTTGGTAAGTGATTGAGGGAGTGCTATAGCTTGCCAACGGGCAGGTGCCTAATTGTACAGTGTTATGCTACAAAGAACCAACCTTCAAAATTAACAAAGAAATTCAGTCTAATAACAGCCAATAAGTTGATTCCTTTTAATTATAAAAAAGAGGTAATATTTAATTAATTTGATGTTATTCGTCAATAGGTGTTACAGAATTCCTGTGAGTCTATTAACATTTTTCAATTCTAAAAAAAAAAAAAAAAAAAAAAAAAAAAATTAGTGGACTATAGGTTGGTTCATTGTTGCATAACTCTTTCCAATTGAAAGTTGTTGTTTTTATTATTATTTAACTTGTTCTCTTGAGTTAGTTTGTGTCATTTTTATTATAGCCTTTTGTTTTCGTAGCTCATCACAAGGATAATTTTTACATGAGTGGTTTGGTTCATTAGCAAAATGTTAGTCTACTTTTTTTACTGTATTACGATGTATGTTTATAAATCAGTTTTTACCATGTTACGCTACAAACATAATGCAACTTCCAATAAATGACTCGTTTTTAATGGACAAGAAGAAATTTAAATTAATATTTCTATAGACATGATTTGTCCAATATCTTCTTGCAAAATGCACATACAAGTAGAAAAATTCTGATAAATGCAGTAAATTGAACTAAACTAACTTTGTATGGAAGGTTTACATTTAGAGCGCGTGGAACTAAAATATTTCCCGCGCGCGGGGTTTTTGGTGGTTCATATACTCCTCGTAGGATAGCGCTACAATCAGCTGTTGGCGTACACTGCATGATCCAGGCAGCAGCTCATTGAACTAGTAACAAAATGCAAACATGGTGAGCGAAGATAGGAAAAAATTATATCTAGGCAGATAAGAATTCCTGCCGGCTTGTGGCAATTTTATATGCGAGTGAGTCACAGATTGTCTTTCAGCGACCACACTCCAAGCTCAGCATGCAACTGCCGTATCAGTGATCTTGTCTGAAGCGGACAAGGAAGGGGGAGATCCATAATGCAACTGCTGGGAGGCGTATTTAGCAAATTCAGTCAGTCTTTTTTTTTTTTTCGCCCCCAAGTTTTTACCATTTTAGGTGCTGAACATGAAGAAATAGCACAGTTTGTTATGTATGCCAACTTATATACATTAGAGCACAAGTATATGTTATGTGGTTAATAAATTATTGAGAATAACATGCTATCACATTTTGGCCCTATTCTCCCTCTTAATTGTCAAATTTCCTATTCCGTTTAAATTAAAAGCGAACATAAACAAGAAACAGAACAAAGATAAGCTCGGTAAGAAAAAATAGTTTCAATATAAATCTTTGTGTCCCAGCAACTAAATAAAAATCTACAACTAACACGTTCACTTATGTATCTTTAATCGAATAATGTCATAATTTACTTTTCTAATTGATTTTTTTTATAAACAAAGAAGTCTTTGATTAAAATGAGGCCCAACATTATACTTAACAACTGAACTAGATGAATGCCATGATCATGGTTTTCTCCACAAATCGTAGCCTGTTAGAGTAACCTTTCCATTTAGCCAACTATTCCACTCGTCCGTCAGTAACGAATATTACTATTATCATTATTGTTCCCGCCCCCCCTTTTGGAAATTGTGGGTTTAGGGCATGCAGACATTACATACTCTTATGTACACTTACATGTAACCATTCAGTATTACCTCACCTAGTAATATATCATTTGGTCGTCAACGCTCAACAGCCCTGATGTATTAAAGCTTAAAAAACCTAAACCCCGTTGATATATCGAAGAATAACTTACACGTCCCTCCACTCAGCATCCCTGCCGATCAAATTCTCTCTTCTGCGTTCTCTCTCACACACCAAAACCCCGCTACTGCTTTTCCTGTCCTTGGTTGTTTACCCAGTGAGAGAGAGGCCCCACCTATTGAAGATAGTAATTGTCCACCATTGCCGCTTTTATTTCTACATAAATAATTACAATTGTTAATTTAGAATTGACAGTCATTTTCTATTCTTTCACTGGATGTACTGCTAGAGTTAATTATGATAAAAACTATTACCATTTTTCTTTTACTATGTGAGGCTTACTCCTATAGGCTGGCTCTTCCCCTCCACCCCGGACTTGTCAGGCGAGTCCAATTCGATAAAATTTGTTATAAGCCAAACTTTTCAAGCATAAAAAAAATGTCTATTTGGGCCTACCGTCTGTTCTTCCATCACTCTGAGAGTGCTTTTCCTTTGTTGTTTTTTTTCGCCATGTAGAAGTAAGCATGTGTCCTCTAATGCCATTCTTCTTAAAGTGCGTTTTATTGCCACCCATTGTAGCATTTTCTTCCGATTTTAGAACGGTTATCTTATGTAAAGTAAACAATGACAACCTCCATAGGGCCCTTTAAAGAACAGGTATACTCGTCCGCCATTTTTGGTCGGTCCGCATCTACCTCAGACGAATATCTCTTCGATCACGCAAGAAACGCTCAAACTAGTCGTCTATCGAAAACCATTCATTCAAAATATTTTGAATTGTTTGCAATATAATAATAGAATGTCCTGCCAATTATGGTAGCCTACCCCGTGAATTTTCCTTTAGTTAGTAATTTGAAATTTCATTGTTTACAATTTAGTAAACAATTTCCTGTGCACCGTCCTCAGGAAAATGGAGGGCAAAATGTAATAAGAGACCAACTTTTTTGTTATCGGAGATAGAAGTGGGTATCAGCGGAAGAAAGAAAGAGAAAAAAACTACAATTTTTATGCCCCACTCGAAGAGTTCCGCGACACGCAGTCATTTTTGCGGCAGGTAGAACTCAGAAAACTATCGCCGTCTTGGATAATGGAGTTTTGCTTTCATAAAATAACTTTAAATTACATATTAATGTTATATTAAAATAAAGAATAAGTAAAATTATTGCATGGTGACAGGTAGATTGTTTAAGAGTGTGTGGTAGATAAATAAACATTGAAATCATCAACGCTTTATTCGAAGCCAATATGGATAAAATACTCAATGACAATCCTTGATAATGGTATTTGCCAACTTTGTGAGTAAATAATTATCCAAAATGAGTCATTCATTACACGTGATCAATTAAATGTCCGAGATTTTGCCTCAGAAGTTCGTAACACTGGAAACAATATTGTTTAAAACTTTGGATAAAACTATTGTCTAGAATTGCTATTGTTTAATTTTTGCAAATTGGCTTCAAGAAACGTACAGTTACAGATGAATGCTTTTAGCGTTGAATTATGTACCACGCCCTCTTAAGGATTGCCCATGTTTCGAGGATTCTTAAAAAATGGGGGGCAAGTAATCTCCCCCCGACCCACTTATATTGTTGTGTCCCTGTTGTGAAATTATTGTTTAAGTAAATAAGTTAAGATTAACATGAGACCTATCTGAGACTTGATGAATCAGATTTTCCAATGCAAAGTATTTTACAAAAAGAACAGAGAATTCTTACTGCCTAGTGGTGCAAATTTTGTAAAACTAAAATTGTACATTTTGTACAAGTATCTGTTCCAAACTGCTGTAATTTATAACAAAATATAAACTTTTTTTACTGTCAGGCTGTAGCAGAATTTGATAGATTTGTACAGAAATGATGCATGTTACATGACACTTTATCGTCAAAATAAAGAGAGACGTAAATTTTGCATTTTTCAAAATGTAGAATATTCCTGTTAAAAGTCTTGCAGGTTTCAAGACAACACGTTAAATTTTTCAAACATGAATTTCGCATACCTTTCAATCAATTCTTTTGTCAGTACTTAACATTAGCAATGAGAAAAATTTATAAAGTTAAAAAAAAAGATATGTTTAAAAAAAAAATTATTATAAGATTGTGGTTTTTTATATATGTACTGTATTTTGGAACATAATATTTTGGACACGTTAATGTTCAACACTGCGCTATTTAATTATTTAACTAGTTTGAGTATATATTACTAAGAATCAATGTAAATTTTGTCACTAGTACTCAGTATGATGTAAAAAGAAATGTGAAACTAAGATTTTAATGTAATGTGTAATACATAAAAAATATATTCTAAAGGAAAAAAAGTTAATCGTTAATCTAGTTCTCCATATTATGTATGAGAAGTTTTGGGGAAACATTGCTTACGTCCTAAAATTTGAAAGTACTGTAATAACATTTCTCATATGTAGATTATAAGCAGTTTTTGCTATTCTGGGTTCCAGTACGTAAAAAAAAAATTAAAAGATGTTTGGACGTTTTTTCTGTGTTAAAAGAAAAAATTTTAATTACAGTATTAAACTATTGTAGATTAAAGTAGGCATGCAAAGAACAAATTTTTCAACTGTACAAGCTTCTATAGGTCTCAAGAAAATTTAATAAATGCCAGACATTTGGTGCATTTAATTGGACTGTAACTTGTAAAGAAACTTATGTGATTCTTGTGTCGTAGCTCATTGGGTTTCATACTGTAGAACAAAATGTTTCGTTATCAATTTTATTGGATATATTAAACTCAAAATCACAGAAAATAAAAAAATGACGTATTTGTTGAGTAACATGTGAAGTGTCCTAGACCTGTTTTACTGTTTTGAACATCATGACACGTTGTACTGTTGTAAATGGCAATTTACCATGTTGTGTCCCACTGTTGTCTTAATTTAAATTTGTACAAAATACTGAAGTCTTGTCTGTTAAAAAATGTAACATGTTGTCATAGTTTAACAAACAGTGCTATTGTTTGTAGTGTCATTTTAAAACATATTTTCTGGACACTTAATTTCATCTAGTGCATTTCTATTAAACTTGTTACAAGTACGTAAATAATCAAGTAAAAAAAAGTCTGGTTTCTACCTAAGGTTACCATATTTTCCATAAAAAAAAGAAACGCGTCGTGTATTTTATTTAAGTGGTGAATACACTGAAACCTGTGTGAAAATGCAATTTTGTTGTTAGTTTCAATTATTTTCATTGTTGAAGTTGCAGAACAAATAGAAAACATGCTGAACAATTCATGAGACTATATTAAATTTAGGTCATCAAATCATAATAGTCGATACACTAAACCTGAGTAGTTCTCCTACAAAATACTTTAATTAATCAAGCTGTCAGTAAAAGCACACAAATTGTAAACATATGTTCTTATTTAATGATTTTTTGTTAGTACAAAATTAAAAGAATTTGTAACAAATGTATAACTATTAATATCATTACTATCAATTTTGTGTGGCTGAAGCAAAGGGGAAGCTATAATTCAATCACTGATCTAGACCGCGCGTCTAATATATTTTCCGTCTTCTACCTGCCGCCAAAATAACTGCGTGTCACAGATCTTTTCGAGTGGGGCATAAAAATATAATTTAATGGGGCACAAAAATTAAATTTTTTAGTTTTACCTTTCGTTCGTCCGCTGGTATCTCCCATCTATCTCCAATAGCAAAATTGTTTGTCACTTACTTTATTTTACCCCACATTTTTTTTCTAACGGACAGAGCACAGGATATTGTGTAGTATTTTTTACATAATAGAAAAGGTCTTTAATATTTGCCTGATTCTTCCTAATTATTTTTGGCGCTAAATGCAGCCAGGCAAAGTAAGATACCTAAACATTGAAATTTTGAAATTACTATTCAGCTTTAAAAATAACATATTTTCAAATGCCTTGAACATTGAAAACGCATTCTTTTTGGCTAACACATTTATCTCGTAGCCTTCCTTGTTTTAATTAGCCGACTTAAAAAAAAAAAAAACTGATAAAATTTAACAAACCCAGTTACGTAAAAGTTAGCTCGGGAAATTTGCCCATTGCTAAGGTATGCGTAGTTGTAGATTTGGTAGTTAACAACGTAGATTTCACTGGTGTTAATGTTAAAGGAGTGAAGACAGCAAGTCAGCACGGTATTAGTAACGCTCACTCATTGCGACGTTTTAGTTATAGGTCTGAGTTTGTCCATTTTATTTAAAATTCCAGAGTGATAACTTACTACGAATTCATTTTGTTGTTTTAGATCTGGCAAAGAATCATAAATTTAGGTTTAAAAAGTCAGGTGAATGAAGTTTGGTTGCGTACAAAAAATTATCCTATCGAGCTAATAGCTAGAAGGTGTTTAACCAAAGCTGGCACAGACTGGTTATGGAACGTCCTGTTTGCGCGAGTCGGGAAAACAATATAGCAGATAATTTTTTTTATTACAAGTAAATTTTTTCTCTCAATTATTTTTACGTTTCTCAGGAACGGCATTGAGAGATGTGCTGCCATCGCGGGGCGAGTTTCGCTAGACCCAGCCTATCCCTTGAATTATCGGCCAATCACGGGTGCCTGGAACACGCCTGTTGGATGATGATGTGACAGTCAGTGAAACAGCCAAAAACACTACATCTGCAGAGATTTCGTCACCAACTGCAAGCTATTGAGACTGCAACTCTTAACTTAAATGAACACATTTATTTTACACTAACCGTGTCACATTGTGCACAGTACATATAAGTAATCATTATGTACATAAACTGTATTTTTGTCGTTAATATCAGAGTATTGGGTTTCTTCTTGGAGCTTAAACCATGCAGCTATAGCTAAGATTTTATTTGGAGTAAAATTTCATTTCATTGCTGCGCAAACAAAGTACTGTCGACATTTATACTCTTCGGAGCTCAAGCCATACTGGAGTTTGCCGCAGTAAACTACTTCTTTTAAAACAATTTCACGACTTGAATTAATGTTGCTGTAGTTTGTGTGTTGCATATATTTTAAATGATGTAGTTTCGTGACATCACAGGAACTTTATGGTTTTTACCGTGCAAAACCGACTTCTCTTGAGTTTTTCTGGAGCTATGGAGACACAAAGAAAAAAAGTATGGTAATGTTGTTCAGTAAATTATATGTATTTATTACTGAAAATACAACAAAAAATAGAAATTTAAAATTTTCCTTATTAAATTCTTTGCGTAAGGAAAATAAACGGGTACCATCATTGACAGGACAATCTGTAATTACACTGTAAACATTTTTACTCATTTTTCTCAGTGATTTTTGATTAATGACAAGGTTACTATGTGTGTTGACAGATAGGCCCGAATGTAAATACATATAAGTTAGTGTGCCATCCAGATTTGTAATTCAAAAACTGATCATTTTTATTGCAATTTTTTTTTTCTGTAATTTTTCACCTTTATGAAAAAAATCCAATTTTTCCCATTTTTACATGAAAGGAAAAAAAACATTTTTTCCTTTTGTTTTATTTTTATTTATTTATTTAAAGTTTCAGAACCCTATTCGAGAGCCTTATTGTTTTCACATTTTTCAAATGTTTTTTTAATATTTTTCTTTCATTTTCAATTTCCATTTTTTAGTTACTTCATGTTGCATCAGCTATGCAATGTTATGTATTCTTCCACTGGATAATGTCGTAATATGGGAACATTTATCCCACATTATATGTTTCTGAAGTATAATTATGTTTGTTTTATCTATGTTTTCACTATTTTTCCGGTACTGATTTGTCTCACAACTTTTGTACCTGTTTTATTAAGTGTTTACATGTATTGGACTAGTTTGTGCTGCGTGAAGTCAGACTCAGAGCATGATGCTGAGAGGATATGGACGTGTTAGTCCACCTCGGGTCCTTTACCGTTATGTGCTAATCATTTTAATTTTCAGTAGTTTGGTTTTCGTTTTACTAGAACCGTTTTCTTGTTTTAGACCCTGGGCTCTTCCCCCCTGCCATCCGTTGCATCTAGGGTACTTGGTGATAACGTAATTTTCACAGTTAGCCTCACTTTATTTTTCCTGCATCACTTGCTGGAGGAATTTAGGCTCTAGACCTGCTTCACTGGTACTGGCCTTCTGCATAGTCCAGTTATTTTGCTTTTTATGGTGAGTAAACTACAAAAATGGATCCACGTATTTTATTTAGTAATAATTGCTCATCCCTTTGGCGCAGGTGGGTCGTGTAATCTGTTGGTGAAGTTGCTGGGGTAGGGCAGCAGGATCCTTACCCTTAGGACTGACCTGCCTCCGAGGCGACGTCCAAAACCTTCCTCGTCAGACTCTCCCCATCTCGCTGTGAGTGCAGTGTGGGAAACTAGTGCTGCACTGTAGACTGTGTTTCTGTAGCAGGTGAAGCCAATGTAAAATGGGAGAATGATGCAACAATGAGGGTATTGATCCCCAGATGGGAGAGCACATAGGTGCCGAGGAAGGGAGTTACGTTCGAGGGTCGGCAATGGGTGAGGATGGTGTTGAGACTGGAGCAGTGGTATGGGAGGGGTGACCAGGAACGAGGGCCCACTGCATAACTATAATGCCAGCCGAACTATGGCATGGCCGTTGAGAGGTGTGCCTCGTCAGGCAGCGGCGGAGACTTTCCTCTGTATCCAATATACCCCAGTCTAACGATCCCTAACCTCAAGGGCGCTCACTGTCATGAGGGGCGCTTCTGGAAGGGGTCTGGCAGTTGCTGTTCTTCCAAGCCTGGAGCTGATGCTTAAGGTATTGTAGAGAAAGCTACTGTTGCAGACACTTGTTGCTCGAGCTGAGGGAGCAGTGTAAGCTGCAGCTGAACTGCAAACTGACTTTAATGGCTCATGCTCTTTTTTTTATACCCTCTTCGGTGTGGTCCGCAGTGATTGGCTGGCCGCTCGCCTAATGAGAGATGGCGTGTCGGGAGGGGTGGTTCCATCCTCTCCTACTTTCTTCCTCTGTGCTATAGGTGGCATGCTTACAGGCAGCAAGATGTCTTGTAGAAAAATATATGCAAAAATCCTTGCCTGGTTTTGGGGAGTGAAAGTATAACAAGGGGAATGAATTATGGAGGTTTTAAAATATGTGGCATCAGAGTAGAGTGCACTAATATGTACATGGATAACTAGGGTCGACAGGATTAACATTAGGGGTGTGGGATATAGAACGGGCAGGATGAGGTGGCGGCTTCACAGCACTGAACACTGCGAGCATGCCTCACTGTCCCAGTGACGCTTAGTGTACTTCAATTCAGAGTGTGTTTTGGCGTGTAGACTGGCCCTGACAGGTCTCCTAAGAATTCATATTTGGAGGGTGCCACAACCAACTGGTAATGTAGCCTGCCCCGTGGTCATTGGCTTGTCGACCCTTGGATCACCACCATCATCCGAGGTGATTTCCCCGCGGCTTCTGCTGTGTACCTTTCCCCACCATCCATCTCGTATCAGCTCTCCATACTAGCCGGCCTATTCCCCTAACCTTGTCACCCGCATCCTGTCCGACTCACTTACCATTTCATTGTTATCATAATCTTCCCATTTTTCGTTTCCCCAGCTCCCCTAGCTCGTCCTCTTTAAAGGATTTATTAATGCACACATCAAGTGGATGCACTATCAATGTCATGACACCAGGAATGGTGACTTTGTCCATTTTGTACTGGTGCAGGAGTCCTTTCACCTTTATAGCAATATGAGCATGAAATCTGTCTAGCACAGACATAGCTGGCTGCTTAAGCATATCTCCTGGCTATCGATTCCAAACAGTGTATCCAGCTCTTTGTTTTTGTATGTCCATTGAACCCTGAGGTTGCACACATACATGAATTCTGCGAGAAAATGGAAAACTCGGCTTGTTGCTACACGGCGAACCGGCCATACCTGGATAAATCTGAATCCTCGTGCACGTCTGCATATAAAAAAACATCTACTTCTCCTGTTCCCAAAGCATCTGAACATATACCCACATGCATAAAAACCTAAAATATTAATATAATTTGTTCCTTGAGTTGAACTATTACTGCAGATATTGTTAAATTTAACATCAACATGTACATATGAAAATAAAAAATATAGTAGAAATACAAAAAAAAATTAATAAAAACATTTATTTGGTATTTCCACAGAACATGAAGAACCTACAATGTTACACACTCTCATGATTTCTTTAATTTACTTAAGAAAGCACTTGAAATCATTGATTTTATCTTAGAGCTGATCTGATATTGAAATGCAGTATAATTATTTGCCTATTTTGAAGTTATTGGATCAAATTATATGATGCTAATACAGTATACCTAGATTTGAATAATGACATCAGTAGCAATAAGCTACATATAAATTAAAGCTGTTAGGATATCAAAGTTTCACCATAGTGATACAAAAGCTGTAGTATCATTACAAATATTTAAGATATTGAGGCATTTAATTATGTTAATTACATTCCAGTAAATTTGTAAATAGGTCTGTCTAATGCAAATGGTTGTTGTAAACAGTGCCAGAGCTGAAAGTGATATTAATTTTAATAATTTGAAAAATTTGATTCATATCATATCAAACTCACTGCACTTGTTTTTGCAGTACACGTGTAACTTTTGTTATCCTAGGTAGCGAGATTGGTGGGAATTTAAACATAGCTTATAAGAAATTATTTCAAATGTTATAACACAGCAGCCATGCCATGGCCTTTGTGATCTTGGAAACAATAAGACATAACATTATATGCAATTGTATAGACATTAAATTTGAATGTCCTAATGAGATTCAGGAGGGAGGAGCAAATAATATTGTGATGTACATACTCGAGTACCTAGTACAGTACAGTGATGCAGCTTGGCACCCTATGCCTGGGATAACCAAGCTTTCAGCATGTGCTTTTCCCTGAAATTTTTAGGTTTGTCTATGTTGAAAATCAATAAATGTCAAGTTTGTTGTGGTTTTTAGTTCACTAAGTAATTTTCGAGCTCAATGACATTTCATAAGTTTACTGCAGGTAGGTTCAGTGTCTCTTGGTTTATTTGTTTGTAGACTGGTGAAATGAAATAATATAATTTTCTGTGAAAATTTATAGAATTGTGAATTAAATTTTAGTGAATTCGGAGAATGCAGTGCAGAATACTGGAGAGAAAACATCGCACTTGTAGGGAACAAGGATATTTATAACACATAGAAATACCTTTGAAAATTGCAGTATTTAATTACAGTAAATAAGAGCATGAGAATTCTACAACCTTGGACCAATGACTTACAAAATTTACCATCTCCCAACCAGTAACAAAGCACATTAATAAGTTCACAAATAACTTAAAATATACATCTTCTGAATCTGAATTTATTCCACAGTTTATTGTATTATGCTCGGCCAAAGAAATAATATTTTTAGCTCAGTCAGTAGAGTTGAGATAGAAGATCTCAGACCTCTGGGTAGGCTCGGCATTATTTGCTATTTAGCTTAGTTAAATAAAAATGTTCAGATATTAGTTGCTCGGTTCCAAATCAAATTAAAAGAGTTTTCTGTTGAAATTTGCTTTAGAAATTATTAGGGTATTTAAACAGAGTCAAACATGAATGATGATTTCCGTTTACTTCAAAAGGGTTGCAGGCTAGAAAAAAAACGCTGCCTTACGTAGTTCCCATGTTGGCTTGCAGTTCACCAGCTTGATTTTAACAAAAATTAACCACTTCTTTAGTTGGTGAACTTAATTAGTTGTTCTCAATAAGCCCTAAACCCACTCCCTTGGGTTTTCTAAGCATATGGTGGCGGCAGGATGAGCTGACTTTCCCACATGGGAAAAAGCCTGCCGCTACGTCTATCTGCTTCTGGAGTCAAGAATAGAAGACCTAGCCATCGCTAATAGCGTCGGTTCTAGCCCTAGCCCAGAGAAATTACCTAAAATTCATTCTAACTTGGAGAAAGTACGTGAGTATTACAGGATGTGAGCCCTAGATCTAAGTCATATAAACGTCCTGAGTACACTATTACACAGAAAAGTGAATCAAAACATAGAAATTATGAAAAGTAAATATTACTTTAAACTAAATTTAACATTATTCATCATCAAATTAGAAATGTTAATCAACCAAAATAATTAAATAAAATACAAGAAATAATCATTAAAAATAATCGATTGAAAAAAATAATGTAAATATCTGTAATTCCATTACAAGTAGTAGGATTTAACATCTTATCAACAGCGAAACCTTAAGTGACTGAACCAGCATGTCCAAACAGGCAGGTCAGGGCCAGTGTTCTTAGCATAGGCCTGGCTTGAGTTAGGAAAACAATGGAAAACATG
The DNA here is from genome assembly GCA_003012365.1 of Medauroidea extradentata. Lineage (NCBI taxonomy): Eukaryota > Metazoa > Arthropoda > Insecta > Phasmatodea > Phasmatidae > Medauroidea > Medauroidea extradentata. The sequence continues at coordinate 19,715 of PNEQ01096171.1, forward strand.
ATGGCCAGACTGGGAATCGAACCCAGATCCTTCTACATGTGAGTCCAATCTCTACTGTACTTGGGTAGACCTCTTGTTGTGTGTAATATATCATGTTTTTTTTCTTCCAGCTTTGTCATTTACTTCTGCATCCATTTCTTTAGACTGATTTCACAGCATGCTTTCTCTCTCTCTCTCTCTCTCTCTCTCTCTCTCTTGCTTTTCCTGCTAGTCTTCTGTACTTGTACACTTGTTTCTTAAATATTACCAATTAAAGGTTTCAGCTCTTTCTTATATTGCTTCCTTTATTGTTTTATTCCATGATTTTGGTTTTTACAATTTCTTTTCTCATTGTTTGTGTGTACCAACCAGAATTTTTTATTGTCACATTTGTTACTACAGTATACAGTTTCTATTCCATAGGCATTGTTTCTCAGGGTAAATTATTGTTCTAGTTTCATTAAATTAAAATGACCATTATTATGTTGACTTTTTGCAGACAAAGATGCTGTGGAGAAGCGCTTGTTTGTGCTGGAGGAGAAGGGTCATATCTACTCCACATGACCTGCCCTCGGCTGGCCGCCTGGCAAGTCCTTGAACCGTCTCTCCTGAGTTGCGCCCCACGCTGCTCCACATATCACCACACCTCCTTGCATCTCTCACGTCTATTAGACCTTATTTGTTAGCATCACTAGCATACTCTGTAGTCGGGCCAGCTAGCTGTGCAGCGAATAGAGGAGGTAGTTGAGCAGCCGTGCAAGGAATGAAAATTGAATTATTGTTGATTTTTATTCACTATTGAAAGAGTTGTGCGCCTTCACTGAGTGGATACAGATTTGTATGCTGACAGAATCAGCAGTAATTTGGAGAGTTAGTGAAAAGAATTGAGGGTGACATTTGTGAGACTGTTGACCCAAGTAAGTTTTTTGGGATTATATTGGAGAATTGTCTTGCTTAGATGACTGTGGTATAGTGTTTCCTCCCATATTACTTTTGGGATGAGAACAACAGTTCTAAAACAACACTTCAAGTCTTATTTTTTATTACTTTGCAATGTTGAAATACAGTTTGACACAAGCGATTAAAATTAAGTTGAGTTTTTAGAACCTTATGCCCGATTGTGCCCAGTTTCAAGGTGATTAGTACATTACATTACATTTGAGACACAATGCTTCTGATTTTTCAAGATGTATTATAAATTGAGAGATGAAAACACCAATTGATAGTTGTCAGTTTTATAAACTTAATGTTTTATTTATACTACATAGACTAGAATGTGTCCAGGCTCGGATGCAGCAGTGAGTTTTAGGAAGGGCTAGTTAAAAAAGAAGAAGAAGTAACGTACTATGTCGTAATGTGATTTTAAGAAAAAAGCCACATGCCGACACTTTCCGTGTAATCATCAACACTTTCCTTACAAATCAACAAATGTCATTCTGAAATGGTACTTCACCAAGTTCACTTTTAAGATTTCCTTAGCATTGAATTTGGTGAAGGGGGGAGGGGGTCATGTGTTTGTATTTTGAAGATATATGTATGTAATATGCTATATATTCATGTACATATACATACAGACACAGAGAGAGAGGGTGTGTGAGAGAGAGAGAGAGAGAGAGAGAGAGAGAGAGAGAGAGAGAGAGAGAGAGTGAGTGAGTGTGTGAGTAAGTGTGTGAGTAAGTGAGAGAGTGTGTGTGAGAGTGTGTGTGTGTGTGTGCATGTGTGTGCACGTGCATGCGCGTGTATACATACTTACAGAATTCACGCACATGTCAGTAGAAAGTTTTTCATGACACTTAAAAACTGGGTACTAATTTTTAATAGTATGTGTGAAAGGCAATAGAACGATCTGCAATTGCCATGCGTGCGACTACATTTTTGCGGGAGAATAAAGTACATACTTTGAAAATCAAAGTAAAAGAAACCTTCTGAAGCTTAGTTAGCTAATTTGGATAAGTAACATCTTATTAAAAACGTAACTGGTTAAATAACACACTAGACCCCCATTTTACAAATATTCACAGTTCCATTCATCATGTTTGTAAAATCGTTACCTTCGTAAAATTGATGGGGACCTGTTTTGCTGCTTCGCTCCATCCTCAAATTTTCAAATTTGCATTTTTTTCTGCAAAATGCCATTAGTCTGGCTTAGATTTTTGTAGCGTTCTGCTGGAAAATATCAACAGTAATAATTTTCACTGGCAAACAGAAGGCTTCCGAACAAAAATATACATAAAATTAATAGCTGCAATCTATTCTCCCATTGCCACCAAAATAAATATTTACACAGTGGTGCACGTACAGTCGAGCCCCGCAACTACAACAACGCAACTACGACAGTATTCTCAATCCCAGCCAAAAAAAATTACAATTTCAATAATTTAGAAGGAATAAAATGGAAAACGTTAACATATCGTGAAGCAGGAAAGATTATTTAAATTTCTGTATGTTCATTAGAATTCAGCAATAATTAGAGACCCGGAATTATTGCAAATGCGAAGTTACAGCCATCAAATGTGAAAGTCTCCTAGAAAATGACAAATTTTCCTGGCGAGTGCCTAGATCCTCGGCAGCGTGGCTTGGCAAATCAGCCTGCTGCTCTTTCGCTTGGACCTAGATCCTGTGTATGTTTGACAAGAAGAGGCTTGCCCAGATACTCATACAAAGGAGAGAGTACAATGTGAATACATGTCTCTCTCTCCCTTCCTCAACCTCCTTGTACATAAACACAGCCAGCTTGCAACACATGACTCTGGTGTGTGTGTGTTTGTGTTTTTTTTTTTTGTCAGGCACTCTAAAAAAGCTTCCACTCAGCTCAGATGTCAACACAGTTATTTAGAACAAGAACTGTGTGTTCTGACTGTTGAATAACGGCGGACATATGCTGTTTCTTCACTAAGAATAATTTCTGCTGACTGTGCTGAATCTGAGTCTCACACACATACACACCTCCCAAACAGACTAAATGCCCTTGGGAGATATGATAGCACTGTCTCTTTCGCTTGCACAGGCACCCACACACAACTAACTACTCATGCTTATCTCTGCTTAGCTTGCTACAGCTCATATTTTACTGCCTAGGCCTTGAGCTTTTTTGAGATAAGCAGCAAGAATGGTGTTGGGAAGGGGGGTGGGAATGCGAAGACGCATTGGTATTACTGTCTCCTGTGTCAGTGCGTTTGCTGTTCTGAGTCATTCACCTTCATGCTCACACAGTCAGCCGTATGTGTTTTTATCTTTTAGTTAAATGGCAATTTCAACATTTACTGTACATTACTTATAAATTATAGTTTTAACACACTAAACGTCCTATAAACTTAAGTGAGAAGTAATAAATCCTTGCGGGCTGGCCGTTGCATTGGTAAAGTATCGTACACACCGTCAGGAAGAGTGTGGGAACAAGGGTCAGCCACCTTTTCTTTTGTCTTGGAACGAGTCTGTTTGGGCAGTTGAAGGGGAAGAAAGAAAATTAAAAACAAAGAAAAAATCGACGGGCGGTAGGCTGTGTGTGAAAACGAGCATGTCTAGCTTTAGCATTGCTTTTAAACTAACTGTCTGTCTAGATTTGGTAGCGCTCGTGTAGGTCCGACACGTTTTCTGTCGGCACACTGCCGGAATAAAATCACAAACTTGTAACCTTGCTCAAAGTCAATGCGGACACATGCACCCACTACTGTTACTGCTGAATATTGGCTTTGAACTAGGGTTGGGTCGAATCCCATTTTTCTCGAATCCAAATCCCTTACAGTCCGTTGAATCCATCCCTTGAATCTGAATTTTTTTTCAACCCCCAAAAAATGTCATCCTCAATCACAACAACAACAACAAATTATATATCACAATCGTGTAAGTTAATGAAGGGGAAAACAAATACAACACCATCTAAGAATAATTTTTTTAAAAATTGACATTTAAAAAATCCTTTTATGCATTCAAATTTTTGTTGAGGAACACAAGCATCTTAACACGCTCGGGGTCAAGACGATTACACTTTTTGTCACAAATGTTCCCTGCTGTGCTGAACAATCATTCAGAGAATACACTTGCTGGTGGTGAACTCAAGTATTTCTTAGCCAGTTTTTGTAATATAGGGAAACACTTGGTCTGCAATTTTCAGTATTTCTTAGCCAGTTTTTATAATATAGGGAAACACTTGGTCTGCAATTTCCAGTATTGAAGAATGTTTTGCTCTGGATCAACTACTGGCTCACACATGTATCTGGTCACTTCTTTATTCACAGAAGATTTTTGCTTGTTTGATACTTGATCAGGTATAATTTAGGAATACAACAACCACATGCCACTCTTTTGACCATCCTTCTTAGCTGCAGCTGCCTATATTAAAAATACCAAAACCAAACATTAAGAATAGGAGAATAGGTATTGTGACAGATTGACTTAGGTAACAAAGAAGAATATTCTTACTTACCTCTCCATGTCGTTCCAGCAGCTCAGAATCACTGAGCTGTTCAATGTTTTGAGCTTCAGCAAGAAGTAGAGACACTGCTGCATCTTTGATCTCTCCACTTGAGAAAACTGACCCTTTCCTCTGAATAGTACTATATACATCAATATTGGGGGGGTTCGAATGCGGACGCCCGTAAATGAAGAAGTAGAAAGAAATACAGTCAAATTCATGATCATGAGAAGTTTTACTAACAAAAAACTTCGGACACTCTGGTTACATCTCTGCACAAACGAGTGCCTCGTGGGCGCACAATATGTGCCCTATGCTTGAGATTACACCAAATCCATTACAAAATTAACTCCCCAGCCAAGCCTTCCTTATTGGTTACAACAAAAAAAAATGAAATCAAAAATATAAGCTCAGCAGCTTTACATGTCGCAGTTGATCCAGCCCGGGCCAGTCAGTCTATTAGCGCGCGCGGGTTCTCCGCCTATCGCCATTTTAACGACTTCACAGCAACACACGACCAGCATGATGCAAGTCACAAAAACAAGTACACTAGACCCCCGATTTTACGAACTCTGGATTTAACGAAGGTAGTGATTCTACGAATACAATTTCAGGAACCCTCAAAAAATAACAAAATTCTGTGACAAAAAAAAATTGTAACGAATTACATTAACAATGAATAAAACATACTGTATCTAATTCACGGAATTGAAATATGAATTGTAGAGTTGCAGTTATTACTTGGTAAGTCACAATATTAAAAATAAAACAAAAATAGCGAAAATCCGTTAAAAAATGTGGCAGTGACAGTTTGAAAACCGCGCTGCAGCGACGCCGCCTGTGCCAAGCCGGCCGGCCTGTCTCCATCAACTACGACGTATTAGGATCTATATTGAGGTCGTACTACAGATGCAAAGTTCTAGCGCATGCGCATATGCTCATTTAACTATAGTACAGCCTCCTTCTACGGTGTTTCACGACGTCTTATATCTCTCTCGTCTCGCGCCGAATGAGTTTACTTTTTTACACGAACCCTATAAATGATAGCGTGATATTTTTCTTTATTGCGTTAATACCATACATACTTAAAACAATTAACTTGGTGCATAATTTGCTTAAACAATGCATTAATAATTAACTTGGCACATAATTTGCTTAAACAGTGCATTACTGCGTGTCGTAAAATATGTGTTTCACTAGTGAGCACAATAATGGCGCTACCTATTAGCCACGTGTAGAAACATTTGTCTCCGGGTATGTCGATCTTGGAAAATAAATAGACGTTCGTGTATTACGTAATCCCGGAACTCCTAATTTATTTTTACCACATATACTGACCGTGAAAGTGATTATTTTCTATCACTTATACATGTAATTCTCGATGATTTTACGTAAGAATGTCACAAAATGGCGTTTTTTGGAACATTGAACGTTGGAATATCCTACGGTGCAGCTATCTATCTGCCATCTTGTGAACGTTCATACAGTTGTGCTATCTGCCCGCTCTGCGCGCTATGTATATCTACGTTCGTGTACAATTCATCAAACTTCGAGGGAATGTTTTTACGTTAAGTTATATAAAACTGCGCAATGAATAAATACATCCGCTTATGCCTTCTTTCTTTGGTGAATAATTTACAAGGACATTTTACTAGTAAGGAATGCCTAATTTTTTTTTAATTAAACGCTACGCAAATCGGGCTATTCGCTCGCAAGAAGACACTCGACAGCTCTGTTTTCTCTTTTTTTTTAGGACAAGGGTCGGTCATATCTATTGTTTAGCGGTGTTCTTTTGATCATAAGACGTCTGACTATTGATATAAATTTATATTTCAACTATCACTCGCTTTATTTTTCCGTTAAATTCTACGGGAGTCGGGCTATTCGCTCGAGAGAAGACACTCGGAATCGTGATTTTCTTATTTTTGGGGACAAGGGTCGGTCATATCTACCGCTCAACAGTGTGACGTCTGGCTACTGTTATCAATTTATGTTTACATTATTACGTTAATTAATTTCCCGCAAAACGCTACGGAAGTCGGGGCCCAACTAGAGACACTTTGCAGAAAAAATTTAATTTTAAAATTTTCTGTAAAGATTTTTAAAATAAGCCGCTATCAAATTTACGAAGGTAGCGATTTTACGAATGCGATGAGAGGAACCGTGAATATTCTTAAAATCGGGGGTCTAGTGTAGGAAGTTTTTAACCGACGAGACGCACACAGCGCCTCCGATGCCAGGAACAGCCGAGTCCCCTCTGGATCAATCGCAAAAATCAGTATTTATTTACTGGACCAACAAATGTAAAATATGTTTACGTGCTCTTGCCCGTCATCAATGAACATAAAAATATACAACATGATTCTCTATAACGAAATGCAGGACACTTAAACAACTAATTACCAAATAAACATGACGGGGGCACGACTACAGTTTAGAACAGCCTAGCATCACATCAGGAAAAACCCAGACGTGGGTCACGCACACATCCAACGCCGACGTCATCATTGCCTCTCAACTCTGTTGTTTACAAGAAAACACCAATATCTTTAAACACGAATAACTTTAACAGGACTGGTTTAACCACAATTCTCCACGAGAACAAAATTACTTAGAGTTCCGGGATGCGTCGGTAGACACCCAACATTACTATGTTTCATACAAAATTAACAAACATAAATTTCACTTGTAATTCATTTTTTTATCACTCACAAAATTATACTTTACCTGGTCCAGTAAATAAGCAGAAAGAACACATCCCATTTCAGCGGAAGTGTCTCGGCCGGTAAATAACCCAAATACCTTATTATAAAATGTTATAGCTGCAATGAACAAGATTGGTACTATGAAGAGAAAACAAATGAAGATAATTTTAATTTGAAATGTGATAATTTTATTGGATGGGCTTGTTGCGCTCACGCAGGGGCACAGTCCATGCTACTTTAATGTTTATTTGCTTCAGAATTGGATTCTGACACACTGATGATGTAGGGCGTTAGCTTGCACACAAGTAATTTTCTGGTTGGATGAGCCAGGCACCAAACCTGGTATCGCAGCACACGCACCAGCAATCACCCCATGCGCACGTCAGAGGTTGTTTATGAACCTTGCCAATGAAACTCTGGTCCTTATTACGACTCCAATTTAATGTGACTTTAAAATACATGAAACTCATTAATCAAATAATACACTTAAGTTGATGCACTCAGTTGTTACTTAGAAAAAAAAAAGAGAAATTAAGGCAAGGGTGGGTGGAGCACATCACAGTTACATTTTTGAAAACATTATTTTGTCTTAATGTTTCTCTTACACTTGTCTCACTAACGTGTCCCATGTTACAATGTATCCATCTGTAATACATCTGCAGTGGAATGATGCATTAAGAACTACACACAAATTCTAGTGATGTTGCAAATAATATTAAACACAGTCCTTTTCCATGACAGTAAGAATCACAGAGTATGACCGTAATTCCAGTGTCAAAGGCAAACTAACACGAGACTGACAATGCTAGACAGACAATCACAGCCAGCACAGCGATACATAGGAAGAAGACACTCCTCCTTCGGGAATAGTTTCATGTAGGGGTTGCAAAATGTGCCAGTCAAACCTTGTGTTACACTTCAACGATACACCCATTTCCAAATTCCGAAAAGCACCAAACATACCAGATTTTAATACGTACCTATATTCATTTTTGGCTAAAAAGTTCATGTAAAACAATATTTTAACTCAAGCACCATTTCCTTATTCATTTAATTAATTAAATTATATTTCTGGCATTTATAATTAAAATTAATACATAAATAATTGCAGTATCTTTTTTCCTTTTGTATTAATGTTTAGCAGAAAAAATCTGTTTGAAATCAAACCCCATGCGTATATCACTTTTCTCTGAAACAACAAATATTCAAGAGAGAAATTTTGCTTGATAGCATATTCCTACTTGTAGGTATTTGTTGGCCATGTACCTAACAATCTAGCGACAAAATTTCCAATTCACATACAAAAACTCTCGAACACTTTTTTATTGTATAATCTGGAAAATAAAACAATAATATATGACAAATTGAACCAATTTTAAAAACAGTTATCAAAACTGTCAGAGAAGACGCTTAAATTTCTGATGATTTTAATGAACTGTATCATGTAAACATGTTTTTGGCACTGCATGTGCAACATTTATGCTTAGAAGAGCACAGTTGACCCTGAAAGTTTCAAGAAGTTAATGTTTTGTGATAAGAATTGGAACTTGCAGACATAGGACATATCAGTCATAAACAATTGTTTTGAATAATTTTAGCATGTGGGTTGTTATTAAAAGTAATTATCCTTTTGTTCCTACAATGGTTAAGAAAGTATGTTTGTTGTTAAAGTCTTCAAGATATTTGTACTGTTAATTGTAAAGCTGCATTACCCTGGGAATATTACTATGACTTAAATGACAAGAAACTTTTAAAGTTCTTACATAGGGAAAGGAATAACTTACGAGCTCAATGAACTGCATGTTAGAAATGTCTGTTCCATGTTATATTCTCAGATCTATCTATTCGTTCATTGCCTGCTGTTCAAATGATCAGAGCTTTACTATTCATAGGAGATTGGATTGTAACACGCAGGTCATTAAGCTTACAAAATTTTACTTACCCAACTTAAATGTGATTATACTTACATTTTTTTAACACGTGATGTTTTACATTACATTGTGCAGAAACTTACGTATTTTTTTCTCAGCAAAAAATAGTTGGTTACAGAATGCATGTTCACAAACATGAACTTTTACACAAGTAAAGAGTGGTTTCCAAACTTGTAAGGAAAGTGTAGCCAGTAAAAGTCCAAGGATTTTAGTATATGACAGGTGTGTTGAGTGGAGTGAAAACAGTGCGTGGTACATATGCTTCCTGGCCCAGTAGCAGTTGTTTTAATGGTGACGTGGAGTACATGGTGTGTATCATCCATCCTAACTCACAATCCTGAGATGAAAATTTATTTTATAGACTATTACACAAAAATGTTTAACCCTTTTGGTTGGGTTTATAGGTATGTATGTAATAAACTGTAACCAAAGTTCAAATGTAAAGTCACAACTGGTATTTAGTGATAAGGTACATAAGGGACGTATTGTACATGCATGTAAATGTATGTGAAATGTTTTTTGCAGGAAATGAGTTTTTACCAATAGGCAAAAAAAAAAAGTTTAAATGTTATTGTATACGTGCTGAGCTTTATAGATTGCTTGAGAGGGAGAAAATGTGTAATAAGTCAAGTATTTATACTTCCTAATTCCTAGTTGTCATAGTTCTCTTGACAATAACCTATTAATTTAGAGAAATGTGTTTGTGTTGAATATTATGTGATTGTATTAATTTTGTGTTGTTTATGTGATATTTTGTTAGCTGTGCAATTTTGTTATTATTGGAAGTTAAAAGAAAAATAATATTTACAAAATATTGTGTTTTCTTTTGTTTGTCTTATATTTGGCTGAATAATTATCAGAGATATTTTACTGTATGTGCACAAAGTCACAATTAAGGCTAAATATATTTTTCTGTTTTTGTCATATCAGACCGTACAAAACTGCCTTCACTTTCGCTGCTATTCACTTTTCCTACAACGTGTTCTTCAATATTCTCATCTCTTTCTTCCATGTGTAATTACTTCTGTAGAAGTACTTGTCAGCACATTATTTTTTACCTTAAGTCAAATTAGAATTTAAAGTGCTTTTTTAAATAAAATTAATATTTTACAGTACCTAATTATTTTTTTTTACATAATCTAACAAAAGTTTTCATTTATTTATTTATTTACATTCCATTAGATCCTGTTTGAGCTAATTGCTCAAGGATGTGGAACATGTCAAAATAATGTAAACAAAAACAAACAACAAAAAAATAAACATTAAGTTCACATAATATCAAAATACAAACCAATACAGTAAAATATATGTACATTAAAGACACTTCAGTAATACATCTGATATAATTAGATCACTTAAAAGAGCTTAGTAATATCTGAATGGTGGACGATAGCAATTGGTAACAAAGTTATGCTTTATATAAAATACAATTAATCTACTTCTTTATCAAGTATGGTCTTGGCAGTTAGCATACCTGCCAACTTTTCAAAACACGTATCAGTAAAACTTTTAAAAATTATACAATTTTGCGTAAATCATATGCGGCAATTTTTAAGTAACTAACATAATTCTATCCACTCTGCTATAACTTTATATTCAACCTAACAAAATATTATGCAAAATTACAGTAACAAATCTTCTAGCACGTCTGTATTATTTTTGATTAAAAACAGAGCAAAACAAAAGTTCAACAACTACACAAAAGTCTGAACCTAGGACTATAAAACATGACTGTGGTCTCACCTTAGAAAATATGTTGGAGGTGAATGACTTAAGTTTTGTTGATAGCATGGCCCTGGCATCTTGCATTTGAGAACAGAGATTGACTGGAGTGTTTCCCTTGACATGGATGACCTAAATTCTGTTCGGTTCTTTTTTACTAAGCTAAACATGCGCTCGCTTTCCACATTACTGTGTGGTATACTTAAAACTGAAAGCATTACTCTTGATAGTCTGTCATATTTACAAACACCCTCGACCCCATGTATATGTAATAACTCTGCCCATTTCACATCAATCGACACATCTTTACCCATAACAACTGAAATGTCGTCAACCTAAACATTTGCAAACTGTTTATGGAGTTCATCCATTGCCAAATCAACAGTCTCCTCTTTTACAGGCAAGATAATGGGGAACAAGTCCACAAAGTAACGCACAGGGGAAAATTGTGCATTTTCAATTCCCTTCAATCGTGCAACTTCAGCATGTTTTAAAACGTCACTCTTAAAAGGAAACTACATAATTAACCATGTAATCACATGCACTAATGAAATATTTCCTAACTGAGCTATAGAACACATGTTTTTCTTTGCTTTCGAGCACCATCATCTTTTTGGTTATGTCGTAAATGGTACTGTATCTCAAGCTATGGGTTGCCCTTCAACACACTAGGTTTGACAAAATGTAAAAGAATGTCTTTCAGCAAATTCATCAACAGTTCTCTTAAAATATGTATCTGTGGTGATGCTGCTTGAAGAGTAATGTTAACTTTCTCAAAATATGGTATAATATGAAACAGAAAGGCACAGAAAGCTTTGTTCAAATTCAAAGAAAAAAAAAGGAACAATTTTTCTTCCCTACTAATTCTGGTTTTTAAGAACTGGCTTGTCAGACATCTTATCAGCCAGTGCAATGCTGCTAGAAGCAGATTCAGGAGCTAACCCTCTTTTCCCTTGTATCTGGTTTCCTTTTTTGGTACTAGAGCTACATTGTGTTTTTACGGTTAGTGGGCTCTTGTATGATGTCATACTCACAGACTAGGATGGTTTCTGTGATACTAACACGTCTTTGAAAAACTGAGTAATGGTTCCCATTGACTGACAAGTCGTGTCAAGCTTCTTGAGAGAGATAACCACCATGTACAAACATGCTTCAGTACCTTCCTCGATTCCTTACAGTGAAGATCTTGGAATCTAGCAAGTCGTTCTTTTCTCTTAGCACTTTTTTCCATGTAATGAAAAATGTCGGCTAATATCTCATCCACATTCACTGGTAAACTTGAAGCTGCCTTTTCAGCTGCTAAGTTTAATAAATGACGTGCACAACCAATAACAACTATTTCCTCATGCTTTTCTTTTAAAACCATCACAGGTGCATTATCAGTACAAAATGCTATACAATTTTTAAGTGGTACGCCATTCGATTCCAGCTGAGATATGTCCGTAGTTTCTACGATTTTCGATTCTTGACTACGGTAATACGGATAGTAGGTTAAAATCTACGGATTTAATGAATTTAATGTTTTTTGTTTGTTTACATAACATCGCGGCAAAATGCTGTGTTGTGATCTTGTGATTACATAGATTTGCTCATGCGTGATGTCGCGCTTGGGGGGGGGGAAGGCATAGAAACATGTTTCTCAACAATTTATTTTCAAGTGTCCATTAACAACTCAATGTATCTATGCCGTGCTGATTTGTTTCGCTCGTTGTTTGTTACTTTCGGGTGTGCGAAGTTCCATTGTATTTGTTTGGTTCGGCAAAGTTAAGTGTGTTTTGATTCTGTGTGTATTCTTTATTACAGTTTGTGTTGGCTAATGACAGAAAATTTCGAAATGTAAAACTTAAGTTATTGGAAATACGTCCGAGCCTTCAAGTTCAGAGAAATCTAGCGGGATACCAAATCAGCAGTATCGTAAATTTTACATGGAAGAATTTACATACCTGCAGCCAACTAAAACATCAATAAATAACATGTTTTGTGAAACTTGCAAATGCGATTTTTCGGTTAAACATGGTGGGCGCGATGATTGTAGACGTGATGTCACGTCGAAGAAAATGGTCGTCTGAGAGGTCAGTGTAAACCTCTCACATCTTTTTACGTGTGTTATTCGTGCAGAGTGTTATTTCACACGATTTCTCATAGAACGTAATTTGCCGTTATCAGCCGTGGATCTTGCAAAGCCGTTATTTAAGGCAATGTTTTCCGACTCCAAGATTGCAGACAAATATTCATGTGGTTTTGTTACTTGTGTTGTGAGTGAAAATGTTGTCCGAATTGCAAATTACCTTTAATTTAAGGCTTTGTTTGATTGTTATGAGTTAAGCTGACATTATTTGTCCAAACACTATCACCCCTTCTCAGTGTCCATTTTACGATATTAAATAAAAATAATATTGATGTTTTTATCAGGAAAACTCCTTAAATAGCACAATTTTGCACCTAGGAATCCAAATTTTTCGAGGGAGGACCCCTGGACCCCTCCGCTTCTTCACGAGGTGTGGGTAAATAGCAAAATGTTTTTCACTACTGACAGGCACTCAGCAAGGTTGGCATTTCTGATATTAAATAGCCTATATTTCGACCTGTAGAGTCACCTTCAAGGTTAGGAATGGACAGTACTGTACTCACAATTTTACCGTGCTCTTTATCGTAAAATGTAACCACAATAGGATACAATTTCTCATTTGTATCGTTACTCCTGTCTGTAAATGCAAAACAACTTCAGATGTTGCATTACATGCCACATTATTTAAAATACAAGTTGCTTTTGTGCTGGCACGCGTGAATTTCTTTGCAATATTTAAGTCCAGGAACATTTTTTTGAACAATCCACCGGCATGATCTGCTGCACTGAATGGAATGTTATGCTCCACTAAAAACGAAACAAAATGGTATTCCACTTTCGTAACGTCCAAATCGGTATTTGTAGTGCTGAAAAAACTGCTGATTTTCTTGTTCTCTTCCTGACTCTTCACATTCCCAACGTGTTTAGGACAATTAACGTGAGTTTTTACGTCATGTTTACCACTGTGTGCTATGTTGAAATCATACCTACACACTAAACAGAACACAAATTTCTCGCCCTTTTATGATTTTTGTACACACTGAAATTCTGCACTATAAGAATCCTTGTATGTCTGGAAATACGTCTTCTTGTTTAGTTTGCCAATTTTTAATGCACGTTAAGACACGCATATAAAGACGTACAACATAATTGAAGTTTTCAGTTCATAAACAGTTGTTGTTAACCTGAAAATGTACACGACGGAAAAGTACGCAAAACTACCAAAATATTATGTACTCGTTGATCTTTGAGTTTGTATATTGTATCATTATACAAACAAAAAATAACTGAGGAATCAAAACTTGCCTATATACTCCTATGCAACAATTTACCAAATACCTTACTATTTACCACTTGCTACGTTCCACCATGTTTGGTTAACTGGATCTGGGTGGCGTTTGTTTTCCGAACGGACAAGTAACGTCGTTTCTGATTCATCGGAAAGAACCAATGAGAGCAAATGATGCCAAGATCAAAGATGCTTCTTTGCTTTGACGTCCATACTTATCTTCTACTCGTCTCTACATACTCAACTACTCGTTAAGCAAATTTATGAAAAATATTTATTTTTAATTAAAAATAATTCAGAAATCCATAAAAAATTTCAAGGATCCATAAAACCATAAAATAATACCTCTATCCGTAAATTTTATGGACAATTCGTAAATGTTGGCAGGTATGCAGTTAGTATTGCAGAACTCATCAACAGACTAGAATGTGTGTGTGAGTAGGAAAAACTTAAGATTATACTTTAAAGCTGGATTCACAACCACCACTTAGTGTACGTGCGTACATACGTGTAAAAGTAGAAAACACCAATTGTGCATGCTACCATTCACATCCTTGCGTAGCATCTGTATGCTAAATGGTTGTTGTGGATGCAGTATGTGCACACGTAAGACTCAGTTAAATAATATTTTATATTGAGAAATAATTTCTTGTCTTGTGGTCATAAATTACTTAATTTCTTCCAAAAAATAAAAATTAATTATGATTATCTTAACGCAGGTGCTAGGGGAGGGAACATGAGATGATGATGATGACACTGACTCGGACTCGGTAGGTAAGTCGGACGGGATAGGGGTGGCAAAGTTACGGGATTGGACAGGCTAGCAGGGAGAGCTGTGATGAGATGGATAGTGGGGAAAGGGCACACGGCAGAAGCAGCAGAGGAAACTCCCTTTGATGATGATCCCAGGGTCGAAAGGCCGACGACCACGGGGCAGGCTACGTACTAATGGATTGTTGCACCCCCACTCACCATTTAGAAGAGGTCCCTCAGGAGGCAGCGTTTTCGGTCCGACACGGGCTTTGGCTCGAAGTCGGCTTCCCTCTTCAGTTGCTGGATGCGGGGGTGTTGTAAAGGTGTCAGTCTTTCTGATGATTTTATAGGGCTGATCAATGGTAGCTGGAGGCGGTGCAAGTCCCTAAGGATGTGACTAAAATTATCGCGTTTGCGTTTTGGCAGTTTATTCTCCATGTCTTTGTAACGACTGCAAAGTTCTGAAAGAGTATGGGTTTTTCTGATGTTTTCTGGAGTAGGAGAATTACTCCCACAAGTATTTCACTGCTACTTGTAACGGCCTGTCGGCGCTTAGTTGCGTCCTCTGCTTTACGACCTTCAATAACTGCTCTATCCTCTGGTGAAATATTAATTATTAAACACTCTGTATCAGTCATAAGTACTTCAGAAATGAAACTATATAAATACGTTTCAACTGAATATATTGTTCCCCACTTGGTACACTTTACAATCGCTAACTTTACAATTCGGCTTTGCACTTGCTAATACAATTCACTTTACATACGCAGGTCACAACACTACTGATTTATACAATGTTCTCTAGGCTCGACCGCGTGGTCATTTATGCACGGAGCCCCGGAACTTCTCATAGACTAGACTCAACTTCCGCATCCGGCGGTCACAGATATGCGCCTCGTGGCACAGATATGTGCCTCGTGGCGACTAGTTAAGACTCGCCGCGTTCCCGAAGTGGTGGTCGAAGCGCTGAGGCATTCTGACACAAGTCAAAAATCCCAAGAGAACGAATGACTGTTGGGCGTAGAAGGACTGTTGAACTGGCTGGTGATTTGCCTAATCTCTCGAAGCTAGCCACTCGAACATTGAACGTACAATAATCTAGACCTAATTAAATTTATTGCAGTATAGTTGTATGAATGCCACTCGTATTCACTACATATTAGCAATGAATTATTTAAAAATAATCAACGTATACGATTTACGACTCACTGAAAGACGAATGCCAAATGAATAGCCCATTAGGTAGTAGGCCTACAATCACAAATACCATGCCACACAAGTTAAAATAACTTACGTGAATTTCAAAACTAGGCCACTCAAATTAATATCAGTACAAATATAAAATGTATACATAGTTTTTGCTCTAATCGCGTCACACGTCTATCACTTTTAGGTACTTTATTTTCCGTTAGCAACATGAAGTATGCAACAGCTGGTTACAGACGAAAACGACTCTGATGTGTTCCAATTGTGTTACAAAAATGCTGCTCTCCATAAATAAAGCACTTAAATATTCACGAACACAAAAATGAACACATGCATCCACTACACTGAAAGAATCACGACATTATGGAAATTTACTTTCACACTTCAAAACACAACTACGACATTTACACTTGTAATAAAAACTTTGTAACAATTTTCCTTCATAATTTGATATGAACCTATACTCCTTTCATTCTTGTTTAATCACGAGAAGGCTACAAAATTTGAGGTTACGAAAAATTTAACCAAAACAACTTTTAGCACGAGAAATGTTCACTACTACATGGAAGCTATATCTGCATGTAAGCACGCGGGTGTGCAGACAGCTTTTGCCGTTCAAGTGGCAGTGAGAATGATGTTACAAATTTTCTGATTGGCTTGTGTAAGTTGGAGAGGGGAGGCAGTTCCGCCGAGCCAAAATAGACTCCGCCCTTTGCATCTTGCGTTTTCGAGTATATTTAATTCCAACTACGACTGGAGGTGCAGGTGCAGAGCAGATTTCCTTGCGTTGAGCTGCGTCGGTGCAAAATGCAAGTGGCGAGACCAGAGCCCGCCGATTAGCTCCCAGGGGTCATAACTCCGTGGCTGAGAGGGGAGAATGCGTTCCACCGATGTGCTCAGACCTAGTGCTGTAGAGTGTTTCATTGTGCAAAAACTCCACGTCTCAGTGAATGTTCTGCTAAACCATCGAATATGTGCTAGTCCCGGCAAACATAGAATAAACTGTCCCTGTGTAATCGTCGAATGTTGCACGTACAAGAAAAAATCATCACATCGCTGCTACTGTCCCGTTGTTATGCGAATACAGGTTCTGAATGGTGGGGGTAGCACTTGCTCATATCACTGAGAAATTAAAATTGTACTTATGAATAATTAAGTAGGCACTGTTTACAAAAATACTTGCAGCAGACTAGCACTCATTGCATTGTAAATAATGTTACATTAAGGGGCACTGACACCACACTGATGCATGAAGAATGGCAAATGGCACTTTAGCATTGTTGAGGCGTGAGTTATGATTACAATCGACAAGGCGAGGACGAAGCTTGATAAAAGTACACTTGTTACAACACTTGACAAAATACACTCGGCGGGAGCAAGGACGAAGCTTGGGGACAAATACACTTGTTGCACTTAATCTAGCGGGAGTACTTACAGTTAAGATGAAAATGATGATAAACACGCAGCACTGCTACTAGCAGATGTTGACAGATGCATGACAGGCCGCATAATTCAGGATGTTGAGAGCGTAGGCGTACACTGCAGTGTTGCACGTCGGGATGCTGGTAGTGGTGGGCAGATGCATGGTGCGCCCATGGACTGACGAGCTGTTATGCGACTGTGGCCAGCTGACGAATCCGAGGGACCATCATCGCGTCGCGAGGCTAATCGGGCCGCTAGTACAGGTGCTGGCAGGTGATGTGTCCTTGAGGCATCTCGTTGGTGACAGAAACTTGACGGTCGTCAATATCAGGAACACAGCAGTAGTAGCTGTTGTTTACAGGAGCAATGATTACATGTGTCAGGCAGCAATTTTGAAGGTTATAATTTTGAAGTTAAGTGAAGAGCAGAGCAAAGCGACGTAGGCGACTGGAGTACTGTTTTCCTAGGCATGGTTAAGTGGAACTTACGTTGGACAGCCAAGTTGTTAGTCACGTACTGTACGCGCACCAAGGAGCGAGATTGCTGGTAGCCTATTGTTCCATATTAGCACAGTGAGTCTGCTCAAAGGAAAAACAGTTTTGAAATACACAGGTTTCGCGCACGATTCCTGTGTGCGGAGTGATGTAACTACGCAGCAGGCGACCGGCACTGCAGGGGCGGGGGAGAGGCAGCGTCTCTTTGATGACGTCGCGGCGACAGGCGGCGGTGTCGCTCTTGTAGGGAGGGCAGCCTCTTCCCCTCTCGGCATGTTCACGCTTTGAGGAGTCACGCTCGTTCCAGAGCCTCGCGTGAAACTGCGCAGTTCGACCACCCAGACAAGGGGGAAGGGGGAATGACGCCATGCGCTTGATTGATGCGCAATACGTCTGTCCGACTTCCGCTTCGCCTGGAACAGTACAGCCTGCGTCTCCTGAATATATGCATATGATGTGCTGCAGAATCTGGATTTTCTTGGCTATTGCAGTGATGGTGATGGTCTGGTGGTACCGTAGCATTTAAGCCCACAAGTTCGGGCAACAATTATGCGGGTGCTAGGGGGGAACGTGCAATAATGATGACACTGACTCAGTAGATGAGTCGGACGGGATATGGGTGACAAAGTTACGGGAATGGACTGGCTAGCAGGGAGAGCTGAGAGGAGATGGATAGTGGGGAAAGTGCACTTGGCGGAAGCCGCGGAGGAAACCCCCTTTGATGATCCCAGGGTCGACAGGCCGACGACCATGGGGCAGGCTACGTACCAGTGGATTGTTGCACCCTCAAATGACAGATTTTTGGGGACTTGTTAGGGCATGTCCCCACACCACAACACACTCAAATTTACGTTAAGCATCACTAGGGACGGGGTGAGCCAAAAACACTACGTACTTGCAAATGAAAGGCGTGAATAGTTTTTTTAAAGTTTACTCACCATGAACAAAAGACTGGTACTTGCAGAAGGCCAATGGCAGTTAAGCAGACCTGGAGCACAAACCTCTCCAGTAGGTGACACGGTAAAACAGCACGGGGCTGGTGGTATACTTAATGTGCAAACTTATATCCCCGGACGCGACGGCCGGCATTGGATAAGCAGCTGGACCCGGGTAGACAAAAACATGTCTAACTCCTCCACGCATCTTAATTCCAACTCACTGAAACGTGGCATCCTACGTCGCCAAGCCAGCTCCGCGAGAAAGGGTTAATTCGCGTGGTGCAAAGTAGTTCCGATACACATTAAATAGAAGGAAATTATATAAGACACGATACAAAACGGACACTGGAAAAATAGCAAAACATATTAAAACGTTACTGGTAATTTTTGGATGGTCTTATCTTGGAGTATTGTCCCTGTTGCATTATGTTCAAGCGGAAGGATACAATACACATAGCATAGCTGATGCAACTGAATAATGGCGATTGAAAATGAATGACTAATATTAATATACACTTTGAAAAACATTGAAACAATTATTAGACACTTGAAAATGAAGAGTAAATTTACAGAAATATATTTTTAAAGGCAATATTTATTATTTATGACACACACTGAGTGTAGGCCATACTAAACTAGTACAATGCGGCAGACGGACTAGTGGGAGAGTGTGCTTGGCACACGTCAATCTATTATCAACATTTTGTAATGAAATGAATGTTTCCCACGCCTGTCTACAAAATTTTTCTTGTGAATCAAATCCTTAATATGTAACGTACGTGAGTGTTTTGTGTGCAAGTTAAGTGTAGTTGTGAATCCATCTTAATTGTTTTACTGTTTTTGCTTTGCTTAATTCTTTAAGCTCAGTTGGTAATTTATTAAACAATTTGATCCCAGCAATGTGCACAAATTTATGAATTGCTGTAAACCTTTTAAATGGAATATGACTGTCATATTTGTGTCAGGTATTATATGAATGCAGATCTGCATTTGTATAAAAATATTTATGGTTCTCTACAAAAATTTACCATAATTAAAGAGTAAATATACTGAGAGGGGATGCTAAGTGTAATAAAAATTTTAAATAACAGTCTACATACATCCAATTTCTTTGCACCTGTAATTATTCTTGAAGCCTGAAAATTTGCATACTATGTGAAGAAGTTGACCAGAAGATAATTCCATTGGACATAACCGAGTGGAATTTCAAAGTACATAGTTGTATCAACTACGTATATTGTACAAATTTCGTGACATATAGTAAGCTGAATTCTGTTTAGGAATGATAACTGTTGATCAGGGGGAGGCAACTGTTATAGGAAGAATCGTTACCAAGTTTTTTCAAATAGTTCTTATTCCATCCGCTAGATGGCAGGCAGCTACTGTCATGGCGACAGGATGTTGATTTAAATTCTGGAAGGAGGTAGGCAGCCATTATGTTTTGTTTGTTTCAAACGTGGGTTGTCCAGGTATGTTCTGTTAAATTAATATTGAATAGCCATGCTGTGGCGCGGGCACGAAAATGTTGTGTTCCAGGTTGTGTAGATGCACACAGTGCATGCCATCGTTTTCCTAAACAGTCTTGACGACATATATAATATTTGGTTTGAGCGAATTGCAAATTTAAAATTGTATGGTTAAATTGGCAGTTAGAAAAAGATACAGAGTTTGTGGGAAAAACTTCATTGAATATTGCAAGAATCCTGGTTCAAGCCATCTGAAGATATATTTTTTACCATCATTGCATCTGCCAGGTAATTTCACAGCCTGAAAAATGACCTAGTGGGTAAATATCAAGACAGGGTTCCCACAGACCTGC